>VOQK01016396.1:27157-37934 GCA_015052645.1 Benitochromis conjunctus
AATTGAAAGACTTAGAATTCACGCTTAGCCAATTAAATTGCTCCCCATAAGCTTCATCCACAGCCATTTATCACTGAAATTATGTGAGAGCAAAAGCTATTCATGATTTCTGACTCAGCAGAATGTGTGCAGTGAGCCCATATTCTTGAGTCCTAGTGCACTGAAAAAACTGTGATTATTTCAAACTAATTAACACCCCTCCAGCCAGTCAGGAAGGAGTGCACACAGAGGCCACGGTGTTATTTAGGAATCATTACTGAAAGGGAAATTTTCACTACGAATATTTTTATGATGCAAGGCTGTGCAGCAATAGACCAATTTGCTTCATCAAAGTATCCAGTTAGTCACCCTTGTATACAAGGAGAAGGCTCTCTCCCTCTCTCTCTTTATAATGACCTTTCTGATTTGTACACTATACCTGATTATGTTGCCATTTTTTGTTAAATTTCCACTTAGTTTAAAATGTAAATAATCAGCTTTTAAAGATAAACCCACCAATTACATACAGTTTCTGTCAGATCCTTCCTGCATGCATACAGACACACTCCTTATGCTTTGTAACTACCATCTTAAAGAGGCTTTCCAGTCTTGACAGCTCAATTTTCTGATTATTATAGCATAATTGTGTCAGTTAATGGGTATTCTCATATTTCATTTAGATTTTTCTTTTTTTTTTTATGAAAAAAAAAAATCTAGTTTGAGGCCATATTACTTCTAAGCTGGCAATTAAAACAAATTGCTCCTAGTAATGGAGAAATATGGTTGCTTATGATAAGTTCCATATGGACACTTCTTTTTTTTTTCTACATTTCTGTCTTTTTGGGGTAGCAGTCACAGGATTTATGCAATAGTGGAGGCTTGTAAATTACACCACAGACACATATTTAAATGGAAATATGAGTACAACAGCCTAGTAACACACAGAACCGTAGATTCCATAGCATAGCATGTGTACACACACACGCTAATGAATCATGAAGGTAGCTTCAAGTATGAGTGTGTGAGCAAACACACAAACACACACATGCACAACTTGTCAAGTCAAGCATTACCAAAGGGCTTCAGTATGGATTTTACACTTGAGCTAAACCTTCCTGACTTTTCTCAACAATACAGAGGCCTCAAACCATGTCAGCTTTCCCAGTGCCATTCACTTAGTATTCACAGACAATTCGCCCTCTGGTTTAAAACCTCATTTAGGAATGCTGTTTATGGAGGGAGGTCTGAAGAATATTTTAATATCATTATGTGGTGTCATGTATCTACTTTAATGGACTGAGACAGGGCATGAAAAGACACATTTTTTACAAGCTGCTTTCAGAAACCACCATATTCCTTGTATGTAGTAACTGCGTTAGGTGCATGTACTTACGAAAAGGGTTAAAACCGAGATTGTATTTTTTGTTCCCATGAGCTACAACCTGCTTTTACCTCTAAATATGGAGAAAAAAGCAATAAGTGGTAAACAAAAAAACAAACATTCTTACTTCTTTGAAAACTTCTTTCTCAGCTAGCAATAAAATGTTAGTGGTTTGTCTTTTTTCTTTCCTTCATTTCTTTCTTTCTTTCTTTGCTTTTGCCTTTCTCAAATAAACACTGAGGCAATCTGATACTCGGAGGGACAGAGTATGTCGGACTATATAATGCCCGTGACCAATAATGCTATAGGAATGTGTTATGAGGAAATCGAGGAATTTGTCATGGAGGGACAACAGAACGTGTGGCAGGAAATTGACTGACTGTTCAACATGCCTTTGCAGTGAAATCGAATCCACTCATGTCATGCATGCACATTCAAACACAGACGTTCTATTTAAACATTTATATGGACTTTGTGGCTATGCTTTTACACAAGCATATGTGCATATAAAAAAAAAAAAAAGTTTCCAGTAAACAGCAAATACCTGCAAAGTGTTTCTTGAACACAGCGCTCTTTTTCAGACGGAATTTAAGATTAAAAGATTGAGACTAATGTCAAACATGCTACATAAACAGGCATCTCATCAACAAAGAAAGACAACGTTACTAAAGTTATGGTAGGGACGGCTCATACTGTTTGTGCCTGCCAGCCATGGCACCACTGCAGGTGGCTGTTGAGAGCAATCATAGAGCCACAGATGGAGCATGTAAGGTTGCATCTGGAGGGAAAGATGGCAGAAGGCTTGCATGACTGGAGCCTCTGGGCTCTCTGCTGATGGGTCCATTGGTTTTCAAATGTGGCTTCACCAGAAAAACATAATGAACACAGCAGTGGCAGAAATCAACTGATGGTTGTAGAATAAGATTCAACGCTTTTTATGTGGTAATATTTATGAAAGCATGGTTAAAAAGGAAGTATTGTAAAACTGGTTGTGATTACTGTTTGTCAAGATGTTTGCATGACAAATCTTTCCAAAATGTGTTGTATCAAAAAGGCGGATTTGGCTCATGACAAAAGAAAAGTTGAGAAGGAGATGCTTACAACATTATGCAAAAGAGCTACGGAGAGGCAGAAGGGATTTGATTATATTCACTGCAAAATATGAAACAACAAAACAAACAGACATCAAGCATTTATCGATCTACACTCAGTAACAAAAAATTAAATGACAATAGAAACGCAACGGCAGAAAGGAGCAGGGCCCGTGAAATGACAAGGGGAATAAAGGAAAAAAAATTAAATATGTACTCCTAATGAGTGGAATCGCAGAGAAACAGATGGTGTGTTCATCTGGTGTTTGGACTGAGGTTTTTATTCACCAGACATCAATTTATTGGCCGAAGAACTGTGCCGCTTCAGGCAGCCAGTTTACATGCTCTGTCCGGTTTTGTTGTTGCCAGGGTTGCTTCGGTATTAACAATGTTCATTTGCTGGTTGATATCAGTGTGAGGAACATACATGTCCAAGGTGACCTTTTAAATTACATTCTCCTGCATGGTAATGTGAAAACACTCCAGGCTTTTATTGTCATGAGAAAATTGACATTGAGTAATGTGCATTGATTTTAATCACAAATTACAATCATGTCATTAGCCTGAAATGCACTGAAACTAAATGCAGTGTGCATTGTCACTAAACTCACACATATAGTCGCAACCTTTGCCACACAATTATGCAATCTAACCTAAAATCCTTTCATCTATTTTGGAGCCTATCCGAGTTATCACAGAGTGAAAAAGCAGGGTACACTCTGGACAGGCTGCCCATGTATTGATGGGCTAACACAGAGAGACAGACACCCATTCATGTTAACACTCACACCTACTACCAATTCAGAATCATCAATATAACCTGAATTGTATGTATTTGAATAGTGGAAGACACTCACAGAAATCATGAAAACTGGACACAGAAAGACCCCTGCCAGCGAACTGGACCATCTATTACCAGATCCAATTAAAGAAACAAAAAAAGGTGCACACACACTCACCAACTGATAAAAGCTAGAGTCATTTAAAGGGTCTAAATGTATCTTCATTTGTTTTTAAGCCTTCCTGATAAGCAGCTCTTTGAATCAAGTCAATCAAGTCAAAGGAAGTTGAGTACTATGTGTCTCTCATACACATTTCCACAACAATATACACACAGAAAACAAGAGCAGTCATGTTGCTCCAGAGGGGAGATCATGGGAATACGAGAAATATCATCTCAACTCTGACATACCATTTAATCGGTGTGCATGAAAAGGTGAATCAGTGTGTGTTGGCTCGCTGACTATTGTCATTGTAGATGACACCACACAGCATTGTCTATATATATACGTGTACACATTTTCGCTGAGGATGTGTAAAGTCTTGTATGCATGTACGTCTATGTTTGTGTCTGAAAGTGTGACTTTTGACAGGTATGTGTCTCTTTAGCCACAGGTGAAGCAAGATGATAACACTGCTTGCAGAGACAGTCCAACGGAATGGGTCTATTCACCCATCTCTGTGCTATTTTCTTGATTGTCTGATTTCTGCACTGTGTATGTGTGAGAAGAAGACAGAGTTGCACAGACGCACAGGCACTCAGACAGAAACTTGCACAGAGGCCAACATGTGAGCAATCAGACAAATAAATATGGCTCTACACATTGGCAAACATCTGGGAGGGGTCTGGGATCTTAGGCATCTTGCCAAGGTAAATAGAAGAATTTGCCAGCCTTGACATTTTTTGGTAGTAAGAAACGCCTCTCAAGGTGACAGTTCTCACTAGGTGTTAGTGGGAGATAAGCACATTTGTCACTGTGGGAATATCAAAGGGTAACATCTGGAGATTAAAAAAAAAAAGTGTGGATGCAAAAAAACACTGCAGTTCCCCTGGCTACCACTTGAGGCTCCCTCTAAAACTCCCCAGTGTCCCCATATAAAATGCCTAAATAGACATTATTAAAAAGCATGTTTGCAGCCAGCCACATTGATTAACAGTTGTCCTGATCAGTTTTCGGCCTCAAACACTACTAAGTATATGTATACACTGTACGTCTATGTTTTATGTGGGCTTTTGAAGCACTGCCTGATTATTATTTCTGTGTGGTATGGAACATCAAAGAATTTTGTGCTCCAGATTTGGTAAGTGAAAATCTAATACTTAGCTCTAAGAGACGCTGATATGTCTCTCTCTGTGTGCCATACCCATATAGTTTCAATTTGAATACGTGCTGCTTGCTAGCACTAGCTGATAACTTAGCATTCTACCTTTCGAAAAACCAACATCATAGCATCAGCTAAGTGCTGATCATTTAGTTTAAAAGTGTGGAAAGCATTGTGTCAATGTGTCACATCTATCTTTTAGAATGCCTATGACCCATTTGCATGTGTTTGTGTTGATGGTTATGCTAGGCGTGGTAGAGTCATGTTATGATCTATGAATTCCTTGGTAACATACAATAAGACAGTAATCAAAGAGCTCACCACCAAACAGATTTGGAGGAGAAAAACAAGTTAAAGAACAAAAGTGTTTACATACTCACAGAACAGTCTCTGTGTTTAATGGAGCAGTAAGGCTTCTTTTGTCTACTTGCGACAAAGTTGTATGCTCGCTTTTTTCTATACTTAGTATTCATTTTATTCTTATCCACAATCACATTTTGTGCCTGTTGATGTTTTTCAGCAACACAAGAGACACAAAAACAGGTTATGTAAATAATCCTCCATTCACACCCTTTCACTTTTGTGCACTGCAATGGTGGTGCGTGAGACGATTCTTTCCTTTCACCCTGTTGTGTGAAGTTCAATGCATTAGACAACAATTGTATTCTGTGAAGGCAAATATGTTGCAAAAATAAAAACCCAAACCCCTAATCAGATGAAGTAAATCATCGTTTCTTTTTTTCCTTCTACCTTTTCTGTGAAATGAGTCAGACGAGGGCAGAAATACATGGGAACGAGTTTCATAGAGCATTCTATACTACTACCACAACTGTAGTTTAAATATTATTTGTAAATTGGGTGGGTTACCTGAAGCAAGCAGAGAATATTGCAAAGGAAATAATCACATCTATAGAATGATATTTATTTATTTATATGTGTTCAAAAATTACTTGCATTTTGCAGCATATTCATCTTCTTAGGTTTTATATGGCTTTATTACAATAGTATAAAGCGTCTGTCTGTCTACTTAGTGGCTTTAATGGAAACTCTGCTACAGACTTTAAGGAAACTTTCAGGATGAATGAAAATCATCCACAGGCACACTGGCTTAATGTGTGACATGCTTATTAAATTATTGAAGTGAAAGTTGAAATGAAATAGTAAAAAATAAAACCCTACAACCTCAATGGTTAAATTCTTGTCGCAGATATCAATTTCTAGCAGACAAATAAACAATACTTTTAATTTTAAAATAATTTGAATAATTAAGTCATCATGAAAACAACTTCTGCTTACCTTTGTTTTTTACATGCTCAACTCTTGCAAACAATTAATCCCTTGTGAACCTCGGTGATAGAACCTGACAGGGTTGCCAAGCAATTTGGGATATGATTGCAAATCTATTAGAGGAACATGGAGGGACTGTCACATCTGTATAACATATTAGGAGCAGATGAAAACATCTCTCACTGTAGTGTTCGGGCAGACACTCTTAAATAGAATATCTCTCTCTTAATTATGTTTTTTTGATGTTTAAATCTCCGCATATTTCTTCTGGCTAATCTGCAGAAAAGGTAAATCCAGTCCCCTTCACACTCTTGTCTCTTTCATTCACCCTAAAGTTCCTCTCCCTCGTTTTCCTCTCTCTTTCTAAGACCCCACTTTTCTCACTTTAATCACCCTCCCTCCCTCTTCCATTTACTCCCTTCTCTCTCTCTGCCTGCAGTAGCTACCCAATAAAGGATGTTGTTAATATCATTAGGCAGACTTCCTCTCCGGCCAAGCGCCCAGCCCACTCCCTTTCAGCCATAATCAAGCGTGCACACTAACTATCAAAGGAGACATTGCTAATAAACTACCACAGTGGAGCAGAAAAACACACACGTACGCTCCTGCCGAGAAAATACTGTTGGCTAAGCGTACTAAAATAAATGTGTGCGTGTGCATGGTTCTTGGGGATAGCATTGTGGGGTGTTGGTGTGGGTTACACAGACAGCACTAATAAACTATACTCCAAAGGCAAGCAGTCTAATGCAAATGTGCCACTTAAGTATACTAAATTAATTGGGGGTGAGGGACATGTATATAACCAGACATCGCTAATAAAATATGCTTTGAGAAGTGGCAAATACTGTCAGTTTAGTGGGTTTAAATGAGAGAAGGGGGGGGGTGGTTAGGCAAGTATGCGTTTGGACTGCAGACATTTGCTGTAAATCAGCCCTAAAACAGTGGTGCACATTGTCAGCTGTATAGCTTGGAAGTGTTTGGTCCTGACAACTACAAGCTACAGTGCATATATCACTAGTTAAACATGATCTAAAGGGAAAACGTGATGCAATACTGTGACGATGGAGGACGTTTCAACAAGAAAAAGAAAGGCAGGAGGCCAATGACATGAGGCTGCTAATACAACATGCTTTGCAAAAATCTGTGCACACAATATAAATCTCGCTCCAAAGAAACATCACATTAGCTTATTCAGTTTTTAAAGTGCTTTCGCTTCATTCTTTCTTCCTTACGATAAAAACAAAGACACAGATATGTTAACTGATGCAATAAATAAGCCTTTTATTGAAAAAGAAAAGACGCTGGAAACGTCCATCTGCTTGCACACCAATTTCTTTTACCTGTTAAATAGGATTTCCAGTCTCTCAGGTGTGCACTCTTTCAAATCAAATGCTGACACCTGACTTGCTGAAACTAAAACCAGAGCTCACCAATTCTGCAGAGTTCCAAACTTCATCTGGCATAAAAACTGTGTGCTGGAAGCTCCATGACATGACTTTACATGGCTGCTCTGAGTGTAATGTGTATGTGAACCAGTACCAAGTTTAATTCTTAGAATTAGAGACTACTAAATTGTCAACATTTTTAGAAAGGAACAAAAAAAAAAAAAGGGTATATAATGATAGCCATATTTCACCAATCACCCAACCCTAAACATCCTACCATACGGAGTAGATTTAAAAAAAAAAATAATAATTAAAATACAATGAGCCAGTTTAAATAGTTCAGTCCTCTCTTGTGCATGGACAGCAGTTGGAACTTTTCAGTGTTATGTGGCCACTACTGAGCTCCACTGTCATGCTTTATTTATCCCTTTCCCTTCTGCACTGTAATGGAAATATAAAAGGGAACATTGATTAGTGTTTAAGGATCAGGCTTTAATAGATTAAAAGCCCACGGCTCACAGAGAGGCACTCACTCACTCACACACAGACATACGCACTTGTAAGGAAAAGCAAACTTATACACACACCAATAGGCAAATTTATGGACGGATATTGAAAGAGATGGACGCAGTCAGTAACACAGAGAAGCTTCATTCATTTGAGTGAACAAAAACATTGCATGGACAGAAAACTGAGCATACATATCTGGAGCCAGCAGCGCAAAAAGCCAGAGCCCCAAGCCTTTCAACAGCCAGCTTTCTAACGTATTTGATTGTTGAGATGGGGGAAAAAAATAAATAAATATCTCTAAAACAAAAATGAAGACAATATAAAATGGGAACCATGGTGCTAATATCCCAGTTAATTGGGAATTCATGCATTTTGAACTCAGTGCATTATTAATAATGTGGCATGGTCCCAGACAGTTTCCACACACATACACAGAGGGGGGATGTCAGTAGACATTAGAAGGCACTGTTTGGCATCCCACTGTAGATATTTTGGTAAAATGTGTTTCACATTATTACACACTGTACACACTGCACTTTATGCACTTGCTTTCAGGGGATGATACAGCATCATCAAATCTGATAAACAGCATCCACACTGACATGTTTGAAACTGTGAGTGATTGAAAACTGTACTTCTGAGAAAACGCATAGGCTACTTAAGGTGTTTCCTCCCTCTTCATTTATGTTTGCCTGCCCTTGTCTCCTCGCTGAGAATTTAAATTCCCACCTATACCTCCATTGTCACGTCTTAACTCCAAGAATCACCTCAACTCCAAACCTATCCAGCATGTCCCCTTTCATTTTCTTCAAGCTTTGCAGCTCTTCCTCTTCTCTGACCTCAATCCTGCAACTGGACATAATGGTGTTCTAGCATTTTATGTGCTCTTTCCCTTTGCCCAGTCGTTTCTCCAGTCTTTTCGAGCTTTACACTCATCACAGTCATGTCTGTTGATGGTCTTGCCTAACCTTTAATTCCACCACCACCTCCACCCCCCCCTCACTCCACACCGTTTCCAATTGCTACTAGTCTTCGTCCAATGTTTGACCACAATCACGCCTGATGTGTGCCGACTTTCTCTCTCCAGCTACTTTCCTTCAAGTTCCAATCATGCCCGATGGTATTAGTCTGTAAAAATGTCTTCTGCTCCATAATTGAATCTCTTGTGTTCTTATACTTTTCGTCATCCACCCCTCTGACCAAAACCACTTTTGTTGTTAGCCTCCTCCTCACCTCTTGACTTTTCATTCCAGTTCTCTTGTCTCTTTTTATCTTTCCCTCAAGAAGACACACTTGTAGCTATCCCCAAGGCTTAATCTTGGCCATCTCTTGAATTTCCCTATTCTAACTCAGGTGAGAACATTTTTGCCTTTTCTTAAACTCAACTTTTCCATTTACTTCTCTTCACTTTATCTTCCCCTTAAGAATTGACCACAACCTGCTCTACTAGTACTTGCACCTGATGTCTGTGTCTCACTTCTTCAGTTGACAGCTTTGCTCAAGTGCATTCAAGATTAAAATTGGTTATTTCGGGAGAATGAGCAAATTCCCTTTTGCTACCTTTTCTTTCAGTTGCTGCTTTCATTTTGATATAATTTTTTTTTATAACACTATACATTTGATGTCTTAAGGAGCTTTTTTTTTTTACACCAATTATCTGACAAACAATATGGTTTGCTGTGAAATTAATAGCACTAACACAATTTCAAAGATTAATGAGCTTGGTACTGTTGGTACTGTTAAACAATAACTTAGTAGTCAAACTTATCTTGTAGAAGTGGTCATTTCTGCCTCCGATAACTGATGGCAATGGCCTTCTTTCGCATGAAGTCCATGATTTAAAAAAAAGAAGTAAAGCAGTATTACGAATGGTGCACGTGTAAGCCGGAATAAACTTTAGACTGTATGAAGTCTAATGCTCTTTTAATGTCCCATTATACTGATCATAAATGCATCCCCAATCTGTTTATAGGAGCTCTGTGTAACCTCAGAACACTATTGTGGCTAATGACACATGCAGCCTTTAAGTGGACTGCAGTGCTGCTCGTGCACGCAGTTCGTGCTTGCACACTTTGTGCGAGCTTGCGTCAGCCAACATAGTGGTGAGACATACAAAAACAAAGGAGAGTCGTATCCTTTTGATTTCTGAAGAAAATTTGGCCTGAATCCTTCATATTGAAGCGACTCCTTCAGCTGCTAGGGGTAACTAGGACAGTCAGGGGAGGTCTGTTTTTAAGTTAATTATAAGCCATTTGTTTGTTCGAAATAAGGTGTTTAACGGGTGAAAAAAGTAACCTAGGGCATGTTTTCAAGGTGCTATATACTCTTTACCAGCTACAGCAATGTAACATGTATAAATAAGCTAAAACATGCAACATTTTCAGTCACCTGGTGTGAACAGATTTTAAACTTGGGAGTGGGAATTTTCACTAAGCAAAAAGGAGGAGTTTTTCCAGCTATTCTCTTATGTACTGTGAATGCACTATAGCACGGGAAAGTTTTGATTATATTTTATATCTTAAATATGGAAAGAGAAAACAATGTGGCTGACATGTGCCTAGGGAAAGTATAAAAATAGCAAGTTAGTCAATACAACTGAGCAGTTAAACTCACAATACAGCAGGATTAGTGGATGCACTACACGGTACGCATACAACGCCCCCAGGATGATTCTCCCACATCATGTATTCCTGTACAGCATACATACTGTACCACATTATACAGTTGCCTTAAGGCAAATTACCTCAAACAGTTTATTCTCAAGTTGCATTTATATAAGATGCAGTAAATCTGGAAAAAATATTTAAAACACAAGCCCTGAAAAATATAGTAAAGTGCACAAAATGCACTTAGCTGTGTAGATAACAGTGTGTGGCTGCTTTCAGGTACAGCATATTTTCCTCTGGTATACTAACAGAATGTGAATAGCCTTCAGAAGTTGTGCGCAAATCCACCTCAAAGTGTTTGCCCCCTACTGGTGGAGGCAGCTTTTGTGTGTTTGAGTGTGTGTATGTGTCTAGAAAGCTGGGAGCTCATGTTGG
>VOQK01016404.1:3144-27497 GCA_015052645.1 Benitochromis conjunctus
AATGAGGTTCACTAATTAATCCCACAAAGTGAGGCTCTTGGACGGCCTTGGCCCCGTGTGTCATGATGTTCTGCACTCAGAGCTGAAGGATCCATCTGGAGTATCTCGTTCAGTGTTTCCAGCAGAGTGAGCGCTCTTAACCTTCCAAACAACACTGACTGAAAATTAAAGTGGCGAACACAAAGATGGAGACGTACGTCCTTCCACCCACTCACCCTCCACCTCCCCTGCACTCGCACAGCATCATGGAACAAGTGGTAAGTGCCGCTCTGATTAGCATAATTTAATTGATTTGTCTACAAAATGAGATCCAAAACTAATGATATCTGCAAACTGCAATGGTGTATTATAGCTCATCATCACTCTGAATTTGATTGGCAGATCTCCACAGTCCCCTTTTTATCTGTCATCTTGGATGATAGGAGGGCAGGGGGAGCGAGTGTGGGGCAGTAAATGGCCTGGGGTGGAATTAAAGCCACGCCTCTGCAGTGAGGACACAGTGTGGAGCACGCTCACCAGGTGAACTGCAGGGCGCTCCTGGATGTTTTTTGCCAGAAAGCCAATCAAATGACTTTGACGCAATGCAAAATGCCACAAACAGACAGCGCGACTAAAATGAGACACAAAATAATCACAAAAACATGCAAAATCACCAGTAAGAGGCTGAAAACTACAGACCACGGAGATGTGCACAATTTATCAGAGTGAGAAAAACAAATGATCACAACTGAGTCAAAACAGCCATAAAAAGACAGAGGGGCCATTATAAGATGCATAAGAAATCATTTGAACTTTGAATGATGTAAAGTTGCTAAGAATGTCCAACAATGAAAATAAGACAGCTGAAAATCCAATCCATCTTTATTTATAGAGCACATTCAAAACAACATAGTTGGCCAAAGTGCTTTCCAGTAAGAAACAGAGATAAACGTTAAAGATAAAAATGCAACAGTAAATATTAAATATTAAAACATGAATAAAATAGACAATAAAATATACAATAAATAAAAATAAAATAAAATTAAGATTGACTAAAACTGACTACAAGCTGACTCTGGTACCACTCCTAAAACGCCTTGGAAAAAAGGTGTGTTTTTAAAAGTGATTTAAAGGTTTCAATTGTTGGGGCCAGCGTGATATGGATGCACCGCCATCCCAAAGATAGCCAAGCAAACTTACATTAAATCGACTCAGCAGAAAAAGCATCCAACTGCAGATGTGGTGACTAAATGGTTGCACAGAGCTTTGGATCACATGGTTCCCTGAAAGGAGGCAACCCTTTTGCAAAGTTGCGATAAATTACAATATATGTTATTTGTAATACTCCCAGAGAAGGGACATGTATTCGTTATCCGGTGAGTCCCACCTCTAATATATTCAGCAGTGAGCTGCCCAGTGATGATTAGATTACATACAGTCTGCAGTTGTTCAGTCACTGCTGCTTTTTAATGGAAGCATTAAATTCATCCATTCATTTTTCTTCTGCTTATCCAAGTCAGGGTCTATCCGCCTGCCATAGGGTAAGAGGTGGGATACACCCTGGGCAGCTCACCAGTCTGTTGAAGGGAGAATCACCAGTTAACCTAACCCCACTAACTGCATGTCTTTGGAGTGTGGCCCAAGTACTATACAACAGCTGCCTCACGGAGCCCTGAACAAGTATTAGATGGATGATAACTGAAAGAAAACTTTGAAGTAACCTCGGGCAGTAACCCAGAGAAGGAGAGGTAGAATTTGAATATGATGAGCGCAAACATCTTCCGCTCTCCTCGGTGTATCGTCGTACTGCAGTGACTGATTATAATTTGACATTGTGGGAGACACAAACACATCTCTGTGTTTCAGCTTGAGCTCTGGAAATGAGCTTGTTGCATAATTTTGATACCAATGATGATAAATAGAATTTCTTAATAAAAACAAATGGAGACTTTTATTCAAAATATACATTTTTCCATTTGTTAACATTTTATTTGAAATATGAATACAGAAAATATAGTGACCCCCTCCCCCCCCCAAACACACTGGACTACTTTTGAAATGTTTCTATACTGTGGCTAGCAGCGACTACGGCACATAAGAAGACTGGAGATTAAAAGAGAAAGTTTTTTTTTTTTTGTTTTTTTTAATTTGGAAAAAATAAAAAAAATTTGGATGTTTAAATAAATATTATTTTTGTATACACCCACACCCACCCTCTGGTTGATGTCTGTTGTACTTTCGTCTGTTTTCATTTATCGGGTTCGTCGGTTTGCAGATATTTTGACCAATCGGAGATCTTTTTCACCTGACTGACACTCAGACTCTCAGAGCACATGGGACACGACGTCTCCGTCTCCAGCAACCTGGAACAAAGTTCAGTTTACATGTGAACATTTAAAATTTCTATTAATTACACTACTTGACTTTAGGATTATCTCTGCCTCTCTTTAGTGAGAAAGAATACAGCCAGAGGACTTTTAACATCATTTAGCATAAAGACAGAAAACGGTAAAATGGGTATCCTGTTTGTACGCAAGGATAAAACGTTCTTCCTGCCAGGGCATCGAAAACTCTGAAGTTCTATCACATACATAAACTAGAATAACAAAGTGACCATTCAAACGGGAAAAAAGTGTAATGCAAACTGGAAATGGAAAAAGTAAAAGCACTGCAGCCAACATGTTTTAAAAGGTGCACCATTCATTTGTAGGGTGACCTCCATTTCCAGTTTGCATCAATATGCTAGCAACCAAAGCGATCACAAGGAGGTTTCTGCCAACTGGCTGGGGAGTACACATTTTTCCGTAGCAACAAGTGGTTGCCGGGGCATCCACAGAAGGAGGGGCAACGGCATGGTACCTATGTCCATCTTTTTTCTCCCCCCAAAAGGAAGGAGTGTGTAATCAACTGTTTGTTAGCAGTCTGGCGTCCACAGTTTTCAAGATATCATGCTCAATATTTATGTGATGGTAGATGCCAACAACAGCTCGAGCTCATTTAATTTGGGTGAGAATCAGGTGACGATCAAGGAAATCAGTAAAAACTTTATATTACCCACCTTTTGTTATGAATCGTCTTAAATTTCAATTTGTTAGCTCATAACATAATTTAAAAACACACTTTAGATTTTTCTGAACGCATCAAAACTGGAAATAAAACACTGCCTGTGTTGACAACTGCAACACAGGCAGTGTTGCCTGTGTTGCAGTTTAACAGTCAAGAATCAGACTGTTTAACATGAATGAAATGCTGACAGTGTAGATGGCTTCCCTCTCAGGAGGTAAGACCAATTTTTGCCATGAAACACACTCTAATGTTTAAAATAAGTGAAGCTTCCCCTTAAAGTGAACACCAAGATTACAGATAAAGGTGGAAAAGTATTCCAGTGCGCTAATGAAAATGTCTTTTGGCAAAAAAAACCCAAAACAAACTTGACTCTGTCATGTTCAAAAATAGTAAACAGGGAAACTAAACCCACTGCTGGTGAACTGCTGATTATGTCATGCATGGTTTTATGGTTTTAGATGTGAGTGTGCCACTTACAGGATGAACTGTGAGTACAGAGCAGGAAATTCACATTGGGGACAGATGGACCAGTCTTCTTTCAGCATGTGACGACCCTGAGAAGAAGAAGAAGGATCGAGAATCGATGAAGGGTAAATGGGTCTATCTTGGTAAAGAGCATCATAGTGTGTGAGTGAGCCGGCCTGTGTACCGTGGCGATGCAGTAGGGCAGGTTGTTCTTGCAGGAAATACACAGCAATTCATTCTGCGGCAGCTGGAAGCCACAGAAGGGACACGGAGTAGTTTCCTCCTCCAGCTCCATCGTATCCGGGCGACTGAGGTGCAGATGGGAATTAAAATGAGGAGTTAGAGGCAGAATGGGCGAGAGGACATGATGAAGCAGAGGATGGATGAAGAGGGTAAGAATCACACAGACTCACCGAACCATCACCTCAATCTTCTTTCTGTACTTTGGGTCGATGTCATTTCGGTACTCCGGTCTCATCAACATGGCAGCGAAGCTGAAGGCCGAGTTCTTCAATCCGGCGCGGTGACATTCGATTACTGCTGACGTCAGAATGGGAACAACATCTACGCACACGCAAACACACACTGATGAGTCTCCCGCTGGATGAGTTTTTGGCTTTTCACCATGTTTAGGTTTTATCGGCCATCATGTGAATCGGACTGTAGAGTTCACTCACGTGCAGGAAACTTGCTGATGTTGTTGCTGACGCGGATGAGCATCCGCGCCCCTTTTAAATGGTCTCCTCTCTTTACGTGGATCTAAATGTAAACAAATCAGACCCCTGGTTATGGTTTCTTCCTATTAAAACTGAGTTTTTCCATCTCTTGCCAAATGCTTGTTCAAAGGGCGCCATCTGATTTCTGATCTTTCATTTCCTGTTGTCTTTCTACTCTCAGCTTTAAATTTATAAGTGCCTAAAAACTAAAATTGCAGACCGTCCGAGCAGCTGCATGACGGACGTGTGCTGTACTCACCTTGACCAGTAGGTAGGAGTGAAGGATCATCAGATTGGTGGCCATCTCAGCAGGGATCTTAATCTTCTGAGCCTGCAGCTCTGTGTACATGCTGAACAGCACGTCGTGGGCATTACGGTAGTTCCCTTTAGAAGTCACATACAAACGATTGAAAGTAATCACGTTTTATGGTGCTGTTACTGCCTACACATAAATATGTTTGTGTGAATATGTTTGCACCTGCACATTGCTCTTCTCTGGCGATGATGATGGCAGTGCGAGCTGCCTCCCTGTACTGCTGCAGCGCCATATACAGCCGGAACAGGTACTTTGCATCCTGGGAGGAAGAGAGAAACATCAACTAATAGATTTAAAAAGTGTCCTTCTTAAATGTACTCAGGGCTCTATATACATAAAACAGTAACAGCTGCTGAATTCATTTCAACTATCCGGTTTAAGTTGTGTCTGTGCCAGACTGATGACCCATCTATCACAGGCTTCCTGTGACAGCTGGGACAGCTTTAACTCCCCTGGGACCCTCTTCTTCTTTTTCTTCATCTTCTTCTTTCAGCTGCTCCCTTTAGAAGTCATCACAGCAGATCATCTTTGTCCCTTTCATCCAATCCCTAACGTATTCATCTGCCACACCAACCCTCTGCATATACCCATTCACAACATCCAAGAGGCTTCTTCTGTGGTCTTTCTCATTTCCTCCTGCCTGGAAGCTCAATTTTCAACATCCTTTGTCTGGTATATCCACTATCCCCCTCTGCACATATCCAAACCATCTCAGACTTGTTTCTAACTCTCTGATACACTAATTTCAGTATACATGGGATTTTCTCTGAATTAGAAAGACTGCAATACTAATTTCTAATCTAGTCCATCATGGTCACGCCCTATAAACTTGATATGCGGTTTAGGAAATGGACAGTGGATAATTTAAAGCAAGAGATATTGAGACATAAAAATCTTGCAAAGCTTAAACTAAAATAAAAATTCAACAAAATCCTGCAGATAGACAATCAGCCACATTTGTTAACAGTTGTGACAGTTTGAGGGGAAAACACAGGTAAACATCAGGTATTTATTCATTTATTTAGAGCTGAACACTCAAAAATATTATCTGCTGACTCCACAGTAGCTGTCATCAGACATCACACAAGTGATGGTCCATGCTGACTGCAGGGAAAAAATACCACCTTTCTAGAGCAGAGACTCGCCCATTTTAACCATCAGGCATAAGAAAACTGAAAAGTGCTTAGAGTTTAAATCGACTGAGAAAGCTGAGGCACAATTTACAGGCAAACTGCAGTTTCTCTAGTCTTCTCCAGATAATGTCTCAGAAACACGGTTTAAAACAAGAAAGCCTCTGCAGTACTGAACATCTTCTTCTTCAGTCCTTTAAAGTAATGCCTACTACAGACAATCTGTCAAACAAAGTCCCGGTTGCTCTCTAATCACAGATCTGCTGGCCCATTACCTCTTAAAACACAACATTTCTGAAGAAAGTCTTAATCTTCTGGGTCCTTTTTAATATTACATCAAAAACCAGAAAAGACACGACTACAGCTGCTCACTAAAAGACACTACAAAGAATACATTCACAGGGATTTTAAGAAGGAAGAAAGGGAGGTAAAAATACTGCAGAACAATCATTTAGTAATCAGAATACGCTTGCTGAGTTCAACCTGAAACAAAAGGTTCTAGTGATCCAGTTACCTTGGGCATGCCATCACTTTCCCCCATCAGGTAATCTATCAGCTGATTGGTCAAAGAGCTGTCCTTGGCCTGGCCCACCTGAAATACACACACATCAATAAAACACATGTTCAATTAAAATGTCCAGTTTGTTTTACACACACACACACACACGTGTGTATTTATATCCTGGTGGGGACATCTCATTGACATAATGCTTTTCCTAGCTGCTTACCCTAACCCTAACCATCAAAAATGAATGCCTAACCCTGACCCTTACCCTAAACCTAACCATAACCTAATTGTAACCCTGACACTAAAACCACGTTTTGAGTGTGAAAAATGCCTTCAACCCCATGGGGACCGGGGTTTTGGTCCCCATGAGGGCTGTCGGTCCCCACGAGAATAGTAAACTTCCAATTTTTGGTCCCCACGAAGATGTATATACCCGTACACACACACACACACACACTCTTTAGCCCACAGCTCTCACCGTCTCAATCGCCATCTCGATCGCCAGGTTGTCTTCGGTGTTAGGGCACAACAGGAAGTGCTTCAGCGCCTGACAGTTGTCCAGAAAGAAAAGAGCCATTTGAATAACAGGAGTCATAAAACTAACCATGACTGATGAGTGAAATTGCTCTTACTCTGCTGTACTGTCCACACTTCTGAAAGAACTTGCCAGCCTGCAGGTGTTTCTTCTCTCCCTCAAAGTACAGAGCAATACTCTGATAGTCCTCCTGTGTTGCCTCAGAGCCTGATGAACACAAAACCCACCAGCCATGAAACAACAGTGAAAACTACGCATAATTAAACAGAATGACACAAAGAGAAAAACAACTCAAGCCTCGAGCAAACACTGCAAAAGGGAAACACAGTTCAGATTTCCAGAAACAGGCTGACCGATGATGTCTGCGTAGACCTCCATCTGTCCGTGCTGCTGCGCCAGCTGGAAGGCTTCGTCGTTGCAATGGGATAAAACCAGGAAGTGGATGGCTGAGCCATAGTCGTTCAACCGCAGAAAGAACCTGGGGTGCACACAAACAGACAAATCAGGGGGGAAAAAAAATCACCAAGTGGAAACAAACAGAGCAGACAGAAAATTAATAAGCACCAATCCTAACAGGAATGAATCCTTAAAGCCTTTAAACATCAAGTACACCGAACCACAGCTATTCCCAGCTTCTACTGCGATCCTCCCAACTGTCATCCATCAGCTGTTAATAACATTTACAGACCTAAAAGACATATTCAAATCTCTATATCTATAGTAATAATAGTCACTGGTTGCAACTTTGTGAATGTGCATCAGCCACCAGTTATGTAAACTTCAATCTCGAGAGGTCGCTAATAAAATAACACAGTACTGCCAATGTTTTTGTACACTCAGTGCCTTTAATTTGTCTGAAGTGTAACACAGTGATCTAGAAACCTAAGAGCAAATAAGGACAGATAAAGAGTTTTTTTAAAACTCTTAATTCTTGGACAGTCATGCTTTGTACAATAGCACAAGAAAACTGGAGTAAAAGAAGGGCAAATAAATCACAATAAATAAATATACAGAACAGGTATACAGAACAAAATATGTACAATATGTGCAAAAAATTAAATATATAATATGTATGAAGATAAGAAAATATATGTTAAAAAAATAACGGGAGCTAATCTGTTCATGTAAGGTATTATCATTGATTAGAGCTATTGCCTTCTTGTAAAAGCTGTCCCTTTTACAGTAAATGTTAGAAAAGTGAGAGTTATTTGTTGGATTTTTAAGGTCAGTAAAAAAAAAAAACCCTCGTCTCGTTTATCCTACCTGGCAACCATCTTTGCTCCATCGATGCTCTGCATGTCTCTGACGATGCGAACAGCTTCTTCGGGATTGTTCAGGTGGTCCAGCAGCACGCGGATCACGTTGTCCCAGTCCTTCGCGCTCTCGTAGGCTCGTGCCGCATCCTTGTATCTGTGCATACAGTTCTCAGGATGTCAGGTTCCCTTTCAGCGATCCACTCATCACAGCACACAGGTACACAAACTAACAACCTACTTGCCATCCGCCTCCTTGGCCTTTGCATACTGCAGGTGAATCTTGGGAGAAGAGACGTTTGGAAGCAGCTCTCCCACCTTCGCCCTGAGAAAGAAGCAAAACGAAGTGGAATTCAACCAAGAGGAAGGGAAACGTGTCGATCTGATGTGTGCGTCAGGATGTGTTGATATTTGACTCACCAGTTTTTGCAGCGAATGTAGACAGAGGCCGCTTTGTCGTAATACTGTCCTTTTTCATAGAGCTGAGCAGCTTCAGAGTACTGCTGTAATAAAGAAAAAACACACACACATGAAGATATAAACAAGATCTGCAAATGCAGTCGTCTCAATTTTTCAAAGGCTGACAAACCAAGCAATACTGTGACTAAAATATACACAGTGCATGTTGTGGTTCATTTCTGCCGATAAAGCTGGTAGAGACGCAGCTGAGACTCACTCCAACAAGGCTGTTACTCACACTCCACTCAATTTTTGCTCCAGTTTGTCAAATCTCCCCTGGACTCGCAATAATGACAGGGACTATTATATGTTTGAATTCCCACAGATGTCCCTTATCCATAGAGCCTGAGGTTTTTCATTTTGGTCACATGCTTTTGAAACTGTAACTGACTAAATTTAGGGATGCTTTTTAAAGTGGAAATGTCTGCCAAAAGTGCAGGGCTGACTCTACCTTCATGCTCTCCAGTATGGCTCCACATTCCTTCTTGAGAACTCTGCTCGGGTGCTGGATAGCCTGAGCGGCTCCTCTCCTGATGTCACCCATCCTGATGGACATCCTGGCCACACCTGCCTGGCACGCCTCATCGTGCTCCTGGAACTGCCCGGGGAGGGGAAAAATGAGGAAGATTGGTACAAACACTCTGTCAGCATTAAAACTGCTTTATTTTCTTCACCTCTGACTAGAACCTTCACTGCCACCTTGTGCAACAAATAGAAAGAATATAATCTGTAAGGACTTCAGCTCGATGTACAGCAAACCCTCCGACCTGGCTTCGAGTGTCCTCTTTGTAAATATAGGGGGAAGGTGAGCAGGAGATAAGACTCTAGGTGACATTGTCAGCTATGAAGCATTAAAAATTACACTCAGTCACAAACAACCCCTAAAAGAAAAAAATGAAATCGTCAACATGAGCTTGCACTTACTTTGCTCTTGTGGGTCATGCCTTTCTCATAGTGTGCCAATGCAGTAACATAATCTCCACTACAAACACAGAGAGAGACAATTAATGAGAGTGTAGACAAATCAGGTCGATACTAAACCTGTGCGATGTGTGTAAACACTTACACAAACTCTAGATGAACAGCATATTCTTTGGATATAAAGGGAATCTGATCTTCTGCTAGCCTCTTGGCTAACATGAGAGCACTGTCCCAGTGCAGCAAGTCTCTTCTCATCTAATATGCACAAAGACACACACACACAATACATTAACAATATTATCGTTACAGATTTTCTGCATGCAGTAAAATCTCATGACTGTAACGAACAGCTTAACATTTGACTGCATGTAACACCATAAAAAAAATGCAAGGACTCAGTTTTCAGTCTCTTAAATGTTTACACAGATGCAAACACACCTCCAGAGCAGCGACTGGGCAGCTTGAGGACAGATAAAGGTCTTGGGCCCGGTTGTAGTCCTCCAAAAACATGGCCAAATGTCCTGCCAGTAAATTCATTTCCTCTGTACCCTGGAAAGAGAGAATGACATAAATACTAAGAGAAAATGAGAGCAGAATTGAGTGGACCGGTCTAAATTTAGAACAGACAGACAAATTTATGTGACACGCAAATTATGTTTATGTTTATTCAAAAGGGATAAATGCATAGTAATTAAAATGAGAATGTAACTTTATCATGTAAATATGCCAGATTTAGCCGTACAGGATAATTTACATCTGTAGTCTCTGGCAGATTGATGGCATCATAAATGAATCAACCCAACCAAACATACAGAGGTATGTGAGCGTAATTAAAAGACAGAAACAGATGTAAAATAAACACATACACACGTAACATATTAAAAATCAAACACTTAAATCATGTTATAAAAACACATTAGAATCGAGGACTTTCGGTGAGACTACTTCTAATCAGGACAACATGCGTGTATACCTGGATGCTCTGCAGAGACAGCACCATGCCGACATTGCCACTCATGCGGTACACCTGGATGGCCAGCTCAACCTCCATGTGGACCAGGCAGGCTTTGCCTAACTCTGCCCAGTCTGCATTAGTGCCTGCAGACTTGCACAGAGACCAGGCTTCATGGAACCTGGACAGGAAGATTATGTTATTTATGAGTCCTTCGTTGCTCTTCTTGCCTCCATCAAAGTTGTCATCCGCTGCCTTAAAATTGCAATTTTGTAAGTCAACAAATTGGTAATATTGAGTGAAAATGTAAAAGTGGATAAGAAAAGTAAATCAGTCAAAAGGCATGAACGGCTTTTTCAGATGGTTTGTTTTTCTGTTTATATCAAAATGAAGTTTGATAAAAATGTTTCAAATTTATAACAGTAATAACTGTAATAAAAATCTCTTCCTTCATAATATTCTTCAAAAGAAGCACAAAGCAAAACAGACTGCAGACAGACGACTGCAGGGTATCACATCCAAATGAATTCCTTACATTAAACATTTGCATGTGAACCAACAGCAATATCGCTTTAAGGCCTTTTCCACCTGGAGCACACACAGTTCAGTATTTCCAGCATCGCTGACCTTTTGAGCATGAGAGCCTGGACGAGCTGCCTGCTGAGCTCTGCTGATGAGTCTGTCGCCGTGCGCTTCAGGAATGAGTGTGTGCTCAAATCCACTTCGCTGATTTTACCGCTCGCCGTTTGACAGGTCAGCTCACCGTTGTAAAAGAGCAGAGGCTTCTGGGAAAAGGGGAGCGCGGTGCTCCCTACTAACACCACCTGTGGGCCTGAGCGAAGTCACAGAGAGAGGAAATAAGCTTAAAAATATCACCTGTAGTAGATTTGAATGCATGTGGGCACTGATGTGACCTTCTTATTACTGCCCTATGATGTGGTGTCATCCCCCTACCATAGATGGTGGTTTTATGCAGGGTGTAGGTGTAGACTTTGTCATCATCATAGGCTACAAACACCCCTCTGTCTGCATGCCAGTTGTCCCAGAGCACTCCTGTAATGGTGGGTGAGAAGTTGGGGAGCTCAAAGCAGAACTCTGTTGCCTGCATTGAATACACACACACACACACACACACACAGACACACACACACACACAATGTAAATGTTCTAAATTCATGTTAAAGACTGCACTTTAATCACATCTTGATTGGTTGATTTAAAACCCAGTGTGGTGGCGTATAGAGTCAAAACTTCATCCATCAAAGACTCCGCCTGTATTCTGCTGCTTCTTTTACTGTGGATCCTCTACTTGCCTATTACTACCAAAAAGTGTTACACACGGTGACATTCATCTTGAAGAAATATTAGTTATCTTATTCTAAAGTTTCACTACAATATGTTTAGGTACTTTATATGTTTTTTTTAAATTTAGGTGAATATTAATACTTTAAAATATGTACTGACGTTTGGAGGGGAAAGCAGGAAGCCGCTGTTCTTGTTATCGATGAACACCAGTCGAGTGCCAATTACGTCAGGGAACACTTTCCTCACACCAACTGAATGGCTGTAGCTGTTCACTGTCTCCCAGTCCTCCACCAGGACAGACATCACACTTCCAGACTGAGAAAAACGAAAATTCAACTCATGTTAGCAAGTGACAAAAAACCAAACAAACAAAACAAAACACTCAGCGGGGGAAAGAAGGGATTGTGAAGACAGGAAAAATATGACTGACAAGAAAAACACAATTACAAGATTACAAAAATGATATTTGATAACTGACAGTGTTATATTGATGCTCCCTCATATAAGTATGACATGTAGAGTTTGTACAGAGGTGATTTTTTTTTTCTGATCGGACTCACATCAGTGCCATAGTAGAGGAAATCAGCAGTGAGGGCGTGGCAAAGGATGCGACCTTTTCTGTCATCGTCTGGAAAAAGCTTCATCTGCTTCTTCTCGTCCTGATCTTTGCCTTCAATCTAAAGACACAACACAGATATGCAGGCCTGTAGTTTATTCATGAGATAAACAAAACACGATGAAACCTGCTCAGTGATCAGTTACGAGATGGCTCACCGCATGGAGCTGGACTTTCCCCTCAAACAGCGCTGCTGCGTAGTCAGAGTTAAGACACATGCTGGCTATTGTCCCTAAATACTCGATGTCCTTCAGCTTATTAAAACCTGAGACACACAGAGACATTTCAGGGACATGGAAGGGCAGAGATTCACTCTTGGAAACCTGAGTCAATGGACACACACACGCGCACACACACACGCGCGCACACACACACACGCGCGCACACACACACACGCGCGCACACACACACACACGCGCACACACACACACACACACCTGGTTCCTGGTCTACCAGGGCATAAAACCAGGCTCTGTTGTTCATCCCCACAGCCACATGGCACGGTCCCACTGCAATGAATGTGGGCTCTACTTCCACTTCTATCGTTACTGGACTCTCCTGGAAACACAGCAACAGATTCTCATTTTACATATCACATTTTTAAAGAAATCCTTCCTCTGTTTAAGGGCTGCTGTGAACCTGTATGAGTCCGGGAATCCCTCGACTCTATTAACAAAATCTGGTTTTTAATCCAACTTGTTTGAGTTTGTTGTTTTTTGTTGATTTTCTTGTTTTATTTTACAACAGTAAGCCACCTCAGAAAGTACTCTCCTTCTATCTCTGCTGTTGTTTGTTTTTTCAGGATAATCACCGATGACAATTATAAGAGAATTTTGTTTGTGTGTGTGTGTGTGTGTGTGTGTGTGTGTGTGTGTGTGTGTGTGTGTCCTTACCTCCTCCACCTGGTTGCAGACAGTGACCTCCAGCAAGGAGGTGAGGTAGGCCAGCCGGGTGCCATAGCTGTCGCCAAGGATGGGCAGCTTCGTCAGGAAGACATGGAGCGTCCCTCTCTGTGTGGAAAGTGCCAACAGCTGGCCGTCATCTGTCCAGCTCAGCTGATCCAGACCTGCAAGAGGAGACACAGCGGGATCCACAGTGAGTGAAGATTGGATGACCTACCTGGATGGCTGAAAAAAACCCCAAAAAACAAAACAAAACAAAACAAAACAAAAAAAACAGCCTCACCTTTATTCTCATCATCCAGCTGAATTATACTGCTGATATCTTTGCGATCTGACAGCTCGTGGATTTTTATGCTGAAGCAGAAGCACAGGATTAGATTTTTCACCTTTGCAAAAGATTTAAAAAAAATAAACAAAACTGAAATGGTAGTCCAGCTGCTTTATTGAAAGCCTGTGCACACTTATTGTCCCCACAAGATGCAGCCTCGTTTGATGCTGGTGAGATGGCCACACTATTGAGTTCATCTTTACAGCTGTAAGTGTGACACAACTCATTCCCCCTCTCCCCAGATTTTTGTGTGGCAAAAAAACCAACATAGTACAATTAGTTTTTTGAACTTCACATGAAAATTCGTTGAGCACCTCTGCGTACCTGTTGTCCCCACAAGACGCAGCCTTGTTCAGTGCTGTGGAGATGGCCACACTGTTGAGACAGTCTTTATGGTTGTGAGCCTGATAGAGCTCATATCCTATCTCCCTGATGTGTGTGGAGATGACCACAAAGTATCCATGGGAGAAACCAATGAGTATATACCCATCACCATACCTACACAGTCCGACAAAGATGGCGAGAGAACACCTTTTACTACAAATAATTAAATCGTGATTCAGTACCAAAGCTTGTTGTGTGTGTGAACAGATGCAATACCAGCGGTAGGACACAATGTTTCCATAGCGGCGCTCGAAGGCTAGCTCTATTGGGTTTCCAGGGTCGTTGATGTTGAAAAGCATCAGTATCTTCTTGTCCACAGAAACACTCACCTGATGGGTGGATAATGTACACCTTTTCCATGACACTTTTCAGACATCTTAAACCTTTTATCACCTTCATGAGAAATTGATTTGAACTTTTCTGCAAATCCCAGATCAGCCGTCATGTTCAAACAGCCTTCTTAAAACTCATCCCCAGTACAGGTTCAATTTGAAACTGGCAGAAAACAGACTCACTGTGCTCTCTCCTTGAGCTGACCTTTCATCCGTCTTCATCACCGAGAAGTAAATTTCAGCTGGCTCACCGCGAACCGTTGTCTGGCAAAAGAGCAGAAAGTACACTCCATAAGGCCTGCTGTAACTGATTTTCAGTCCAGTTCAGATTTAATGTGGCGTACCGCATGCTTTTCTCCCTGTATCCTAAATAGCTACTTAACAGCCACCCTTCCATTGAATCCATTTCTGATGTGGCGTTAACAAACACAAGGTCTGCTAATAGTTCTTTAGGAATCACCTTCTTGGTGTAAAAATACTATTATGCATTATTGTGTATTATGTACTATTACATTATGCCTGTCACGCTGTGTTATGTTTGGGATTTTTCACAGATTTTCACAGGCTTATTGTAACAAAATGCCTACAGATACAAAATTAAAATGCCTGCTTGCTAAGCTGTCTGTAATGTAAAAAATCAACACAGGTTCACACTTTGAGTTAGCCTTTTTTATGCTTGAATGATAGTTAGCTTCAATGATCCCTAGATCAAATGGCTTAACAAGCAAAACACAGACTGAAGTGAAAATGAGTGAAAAAGCAGCCAACGTCCATAAAAAACCTCTGAAAGACCTTCAGAAAAACTGGAAAACTATTGTTAAAGAAAAATGTAAAAATTATGAGACATGAGGGGTGGATAAGGATTTTTGCACAGTACTGTGTTTGACTACCTGTCTGATGGTGTCTCCCTCATGATTGCTGATACTCAGTGTGTTGTCGTCACTTCCCAGAGCCAGCAGATTCTGGGAGCTCCAACAGCCACAGGTGATCTTCTTGCTATGTTTGCCTATAAAGTGTGGAGAAAAGGAGGCAGAGAATCAATATTACAGAACAGACTAAAGACCATTAAACCATCCAAGATTATATATACAGTTGTGTTATGTGTTACCCAGCACAGGGATCTTGCGTGAGGTCTGTTGATTGTAGATCAACAGGTTTCCTTTGACTGTTCCGACTGCCAACAGCGGGCTAGTCTTTGACCACAAGATGAAAGACATCTGATCTCTGTTTGAAACCATCGACAATGAGAACACAACATTTTGAACTTTACTTATGTCAAAGTTAGTGTTCTGTTGAAACAAGGAAAAGAAAAATATTTACAGGGAAATTATGCAATGACTAAAACTTGCATCGCTCATACAGCCGTACAATTAACTGTACTAGAATGATGGGGCTTTATTGTCTCCCTCTGAAATGGTCGTACCTCATACCGCTGTCTATCTGGGATGTTTTACTGACACTGGCATCCCAGAGGAAGATGGAGCCGGATTTTGCAGCTATCACTGCCAGAATGTCCCCATCCTTATCCCAGTCCATCCCCACACACCGCCTTACAGAGAAAGAGGAGAAAGGAAGTTATTAAGAAAACCTGAACATTCAGTGGTAATCAGCTAAACTGTTAGATTAGAGACAAAACTGGAACCTGAGTGATTTTCTCACAGTTACCCTGGAAGGTTGATTTCAGTCCACTTATGTCCATGTCGATCAAATATTTTCACTGTGTTGTCCTGCCTGTGCAATCAAAAATAAAGCTCAGTCAACTGACAAATAGTAGACTGTTAATCAGCTTCCTCTGAGCTATTTTGTCGATCAAAACGGCATACTCACCCCGCAACAGCGATATAATTACCAAGGCTTTTCTGCCACTTGTACAGCAGGTTAGATCCTGCCCAGGCTTTTTCAGCGAGCACAAAAACACTCTGTGAATATAAAGATGTCCTTTTAGGTTTGTTTTTTTCACTCTACCAATTTTATAGGTCAAAATGAAGAGCATTATAACACAGCCAGAAAAGGGAGTCGCTCATCATCTTCTATAAGACTGAAGTAACTTTGTCAAATCCAAGAAAATGGATCCAAGTTGCTGCATTACAATTATAAGAGAATGGCATTACATCCCATTACACCAAACTCCATAACCACACAAACTCAGAACATCTTAAACATTTCTACAAATACAATATAGGTACAAAATCTGCAACATAATACACAATATACCTCTCAAGAAAAACACACACGTGAACAGTAAGAAAACATTGTTTTCTGAAGATCTGTCAGAAATGTAAGCACACAAAAAAACAACGATTCGCAGAAGGGTAGCTGATAACTGATTGTTTCCTTAAATAGTATCACTTCACATTTCTCACCTAGTTATCCACACCCCACAGTTTTGAAAGCCACTGACGTATGGAGAGTTTAGAATAAAGTTTTGGAGAGGTTCAAAGTCTCTCTCTGGCATAAGTTTTAGCAATTCAATTAAAATTTTTTTTCATGTTAGCAGCCCAACCTTAGAGACATACAGTACTAAATTGATGGAGTGCCACGTACAGTTTCATCTTATTTGCTTCTAAATACATATTAAAGCATCATCTGGGAAGCTCCTTCATCCATCGGACTACACCACAACATGTGTGCTTGTCAGATAGCTAGGTGTACAACATAACCATGCATTGTATGCAACATAATACATCCGCAGAAGTTACTTATATATAACAGAAAAGTGACAACTAACTTATTTTAACTTAGCCTAAACCTATTTCTGCGTTATCATTACTAAGATTACCTCAGCAACCTAAAATATTTGAACAAAAACGCACAAAAAATACTCTGTTTAAAGAGACAGTCGACAGACAGGAGAAAGGTGCTATAGGTAATATTATTTCAGCTGTGAGTTTAGAGTAGCCCATCACTTTGTGTTAGCGTTACTGTGACAGTGTTAGCCAAACAGCCTGTTTTTCGGTTGCTTTAATTTGAATCATTTGGGGTTAAACGGTGTTGAATAATACACAACGAAACAGTCGTTTTTAGCGGACTTTGGTCGACGTGTAGTCTGTCTTCAGCTAACACTTGGCTAACGCTTGGTTTCTCGGAGGTGAATAAACACAGTTAGCATCCAGCTAGCTGAAGCGCGTTCGTGTGGATGAGAGAACGAAAATTAAATTAATTTGTTGGTACAAACCTTCATCCCGATGGTGTTTAATCGCTTAAATATGGGACAAGTATTGACTTTTTACAGCATCTCAGACTTATAGATATGCGTATGTATTACCCACAATCCTTGACTCTGAAGCGTCTGCGGGTTGGCGCTGTCATAGTAACAGTCAGCAGCCAATGAGGTTCTGTACAGATTTGAGCGAGCAACAGGTCTCAAACAAACACTGTAAAAAGAAGATGTAAAAGATAAAGAGGAGGTCTCGTATTTAACAGTGTGTGTTGTTTATTTAAAATGGATTTTTTTTTAAATATTTAATACACGTAATAGATAATGGACACTGAAGAAAGCCAAATGCACTGAACTATGTCTCCTTGCATGTGAATTTATCCTTTGGCAGCCAATAATTTTAATTCTCTGGGCATTATCTCAGAACAGATATGTACTGGTTGCCCTTTATATTACAGCATGCAACAAACGGTGTTATTACCAACAAATTAAATTAATTTTACACATATTCTACCTGAAATTACAATGTAATTTTTCACATGCTCAGTGCACTAAAATAAGGGGGTATAATTTAATGCTTTACAGGAAAAGACAACTAATTATACTTTAAAAAATTATAAATAGTGAGTAAATCATTTTAAGTAGGGTGTAAGGTGTTCAGGCATTTTCAAAGATTGTATATTGATATGCATCATGAATTTTCCACTATATAATTGTCTGCTTATATTACATGTAAAAATAAGATGAGGACTCTTCTTGCTTTCCTACCTGCCCGTGTGATATTCTAATGATGAAGTTTAAACAATAAAATCAGCAATGAGTGAATCCAGACTCGACAAGTGAGTGAGCGTTACAGTTAAAACTGCAATGAAAATTACAGAACTTAAGTGTTCCACCTTATTTTTAACAAGAATCTCATTCACAATCAAGAATTGGAGCATTGTCCAGATTTAAAATTATTTCAAAGTTTGTCGAACCAATGGACAAAGCTAAACCACCCAACATAAAGTCTGTGTTTCATTTGCTCTGGGAATAAAATTAATTAAAAAACAGGATAGAAAGTGAGCATTGCATGTGGCATGAGAGGCAAAACCATTCATTTCAGTTCTGACAGGATGTTCTAATCAACTGTGATAAATGGCGTGAAAAATTGTTATTAGCCATCCATCCATCTTCTTCTGCTTATCTGGGCTGGATTGTGGGGGCAGCAGCCTAAGCATAGAAGCCCAGACCTCCCTCTCCCCAGCCACCTCCTCCAGCTTATCCAGGGGAACCCCAAGGCGTTCCATCCCTTTATGGAACACAGTTTCTCCGAAACATCACAAAACATCAAACACAAATTAAACTCTCAGATCTAATAAGCATGTTAAGCAAAATTTGCACTTCTGTGCTTGTAAACACAAACTTGCTGCAGACATCATAACTCCACTGACTTGGACCTCTAGAGTAAAAACTTCTTCATAGCTGGATTAACCAAACAGTAAACAGTGCTTATTCTTAGGTGAGAATATTCACAGCATAACTGTTTAATACAGACTTTTAGCTTTAAAAGAAAAATGTCAGTAACCCCACAAATTCATACAACTGGCCAGTTTTCACCTTTTCCAAGCAGCATTATTGTGACGAGTATCCAGTCCATCTGAAGATAACTGAAACCGTGCTTTCACCACATATCCAGTAGGTGGCAGCTTTTCATAGTTTTTCTTTAATGAGCATTAATCTTTCCATTCTCTAGGCATGCCTATCTGCATATCTTTGTCCCATCTCATTTCTGCTGTTCTCTGGTGATGTCCTTTTTAGGAAGTAAACCAATTTCAGTGCTTTTTCTCAGTGCATTACAGAATGACCCATCTGAAATAAATTAGGAGAAACTTCTGCTTCCCTTGTGTTATTTCATTTTTTCCAAAGGCACAGGAAAAATGCTGATGACCTTCTGTACGTTGTCATATGCCGATGGAAGCATGATCCGTGTACAAATCAGGCAGGGAGCTGGGATCAAATGCCAGCTGTGTGACACAAATATTCCTCTCTGTGCTCTGGCATGCCGAAGCAGAATACACCCTGCTGACTCAGATCTCATTAAGATGCACTGAAGGGAGCAGCTGTATGATTTTCAAGCAAAATGGTAAAATTAGAGCAGAGAGAGATGGGAAAAAAAAACTGATGAAAAATGAATGAAAAGTATTTTTGCCAACGACACAATGCGAGCAGAGCTTTTTTGCAGGATGCAGTGCATTAATAGAAAGAAAAAAGGATCTGATGCACTTTACAAAATATAAAGAAAGCAGGTCTGTATGATATAGTGAAACCTGACACAATCACTGAATGCGACTTCTTTTATTTCCTTTATCATGTAAACTAGTTCAGCTTTCCATCACTGCAGCTGCAGAGGAAATGAGGTTCTCATAGTATTTTCTGCCCCTTCTCCTTTTTTTTCTCACAAAAATCCCAATTGAATATGTTTCTGCCTCCGGGAATCATGCAAGTTTTATGTAGGTGTTACAAGTTGTCCTGAAAAGATACTTTGAAATATCTTTATGTTCTTTTTCAGTTTTTTTCCTCTTAAAAAAAAAAAAAAAAATCTGATCCTGGAGGTTTTTGTCAGTGCTGTGGTATTTTTTCCCCACACTTTCTAGGCATTCAGTGTCTAGCAGATCATAGGAGCCTTGCAGGAGAGCAGTTCCTTAAATATTCTGTTTTTGGCAGGTTAATTGGTACTGAACCTCAGGCTACCCCTGCAGGACAATCCTATTTTGCAGAAGGAGCAACATTCTTTTCTCTTTTGCAGTAATTTGCATTTATTAATATTGCACAAAATAAGAAGATAAAAGGCTTTATTACAGCAGTACTGCTGCATGCAATCAAGCTATATACAATCTTGAAACTGAATCTAGACTATACAGTGAGCGCTTATCAAGACCGCACAACCAGAATACAGAGCAATCCAAACACAACACATGCGAGATGGAGTCGCCATGTGTGTGCTGGATACTAGACGGTTGTGCATGAGCAGTACAGGAACTCCATTTTTGGCAGTAGACGAACGAGCGTCAGTAGCCACTGACATCCTGTTCAGGAGCTTTTAATTTTAGTACATCTCACAATCTTCAGCTGATGATTTTTCTCGCCCCAATAATCACAAATATGAAAACAGTCAAATTTCAAACCCTGGTGTTATAAAAGCTCAAAATGTAACAACTGTGACAAAACTGTTACAGTGACATTGATTTGTAAACATCTAGGATGAATTTTCAGCCTGCAAATGAAATCTGACAGTGTTAATACGACAAAGAGCAGTCATACACTTTCTTTCTCAAAGCTGCGATTAAAACATGCACAAAACAAAAGCGTGTAAAAATTTACACGTCGAGTTTGGCGCAAAGTGATGACAGCGTTTGTGGATGAGGGATTGCACGAGTGCCACCACCGTGGTGACACCATCAGTAATGAACGCACCTTTTCCTCATTTGTTTTCCCCAAAATGACGAGGAAATGAGGATGAAAATTTGCTCTTAATTCACAGGATCTGTCATTTCCTTCGGTTTTTTACTCGGCACCACTTAAAGAATTTTATACACACTGAAGCCAGTAAGTCTCCAGAAGCTTTAGGGTCTTTACTAGAATTAAAAATAGTTTTGTGGGTCTCAGAAGTGTTTGACCACAGAGCATGTCTGCTTTATTCTGCTGCCGCGTTGATGCAGCTGTTGACAGATGAGGGGTTTACAGGTTATTTCCAAGTGTAGGATGCACAGTGAGGCAGACCAGCACTTTGTGTCTCCCTCTTGCTGCTGTCAGGGGGAATAGACTCAGGTGCGGTTAAGGCAGCAAGACAAGGTCACCAGCATCATCTCTGAACGCCACCGGGAGTCGTTTGTCAGAAGCACTTATGATTTAAAGGTTCCTCTGCAATAAATATCAGAGTGAATCACTTGGCTACTGGTCACTGTCCTGAGGCTAAAATATCTATAAACTGCCCCCATTCCTCCTCCCTGCACACTTGTTCCACTCTGCCTCAAACAGCTGTGGCGTCTCTGGCTCGGTGTTCGGCTTTTACATTTGAGGAGCTGCACTTTAGACTAATGAGGATCCATATTAACCTCCAGGCACACAAAAATAAATTCGGAATTGCACTTCAGCAGCCAAAAACCTGCACAGAAACCTTTGAACTACAAAAGGGCCTTGGCTGGAGCTGCACCGATGGGGGTGCTGTTAGAGATAAGGACCAAATTTACACCACAGTGGCATTTACTGTGAATGTGACAAACGCAAACTGCCAGCTGCAACATCTGTAGCATAAACATGATTAGCTGTTGCTGTTAAAATGCTTCTGTCGAGCAGGGAAAAAGCCACAAGAAGTGGTAAATCACATCTTGACTTTAATGTATAAAAGACCAATGATAGCTACAGCAGCATATATTGTACATACATAATGTATTTTGTAAAAGACGAGCAGCTGTGCCGTTTCCCACCGACCGCTTTTATTACATCGCTTCATCATCTGAATTCATGTTACAAAAAACAAAACACAATAACACACAGCATATTCAGTGGGAAGTGTATAATACAGACATCGTAATGCAGTAAGACTACATACAGACTTTATATTTATTTATGTACATAATATACAGTTATAGTTAGATTTGGAATGTGTTTTATCTTATTTTTAACCTCTTGCTGAAATCACACGACACAGTGGAGATGACACACTTCTTCTGCTGTGATCTAAAGAGAATTACTCTAAATAAACACCAGGCAGGTTTGAAGGAGGAAGCTAGGGTGGGGGAGAAAATAGAATAATGCAGCAGTGCATTAGGCTTGAATAAACATCAGCTCGGCTGTGGGGAATTGCGAGCCTTCGCGTCTCCGCTTTTTAGATGTCAAGCTGGCAAATTTGGGCGGCTTTTCAGTCTTCACCGGCTCCTGGGGCGCTTGGCTTTCAGCTGTGTGGTTAAGTGTGTCTTTGTGTGCGCGCGATATGTCCGTGTGTGTGTTTGTAAAGTGCATCCTGGGGGCTACATTAGCCCTACATCTGTCAGTTCAGAGAGGAAGCCTGTTTTGCCTCTCGCTGTCAGGAGTTTCCTTGCTCTGCACTGGACAGACAGACACACAGACAACACACACACACACACAAACACACAACATGACCAAAAGGAAACAAACAGGAAATGCACAATTAAGGATGCAGCATGAAATGTTTGTGCCTTGTGCTGTCAGAATCTTTGCATTCCCTACGTTTCCTGACCCACAGAGTTTGTTCCACAGCATTCGTCTCCCCCTCATGTCTTATGTTTTGTCTACAGTAGCATCGAATCCAATAACGCTTTGAACTCGACATCAAACAAAATATCGGCACCGGCTGAATCAACGTTATTAAATTCATGGTCTCATTATATGGTCTGTTGTTCATTTTTCTGGGCCTGAAATTGGGCTCTAAAGCGAAGCGGTGCAAGCAAACGTGTGTGTGTGTGTGTAAGAGTGTGTGTATGTGCGGTGATGAAGTGGGAAAACGGGGATGAAGAGAAAGCAGCAGGGAATTGAAGATGTGGTGAGGGGAAGAGGGGGAAGATTCTCATTTGAGATAAAAATATACTCCTTGCAATCTCTGAGCACCCAACACATACTGACACACAGACACACACACACACACACACAGGAAATGAAGAAACCTCTACAGCGGAGGGAAAAAACACGGTAGCTGAACAGAAAAGCTGAAAAGACCCTGCCTGTAAATAGCTGACCCTGTGGTCTGGAGGAAATTGAAAAACAAAATTTTCCTGCAGGGATCAACAAAGGACCACAGCGTTATCACCATTATCATCACACACACACTTCAAACCCAAATATCCTGCTTAATGGACCTACAGTTGTGCAAAAATGGCAGTTAAAGACAAGCAACGAAGCAAAAAGTTGGACAATATTCTGGCGCGACTTAAAGAAAGAAAAAACATTAAAAAGCTGCAATAAACTTCATACCACAGCATCGCAGAGGCTTCAGATGTGAGCTGATGCAACATGGAAGACATACGCGCAGAAATATTTGATGAAGCATGAAATGTTTTTGCATGAAAATTGTAGATCCTCACAGAATCGCTGTTCGTGAGGGTGTGCTGATTATGTCAAAAGTCTTTCTTTCATCTGTCGGCGGGTAACGGTGGAAAAAAGCAGAGGAAGAAGAGCACTTGCCAACTGCAGCATAAAAATAATAGGGACTATCTTAAAATAGCATCAGTATACACCATTAGATGCTGTTTGGAGAAACTAAGAGCGTAACGTGATGAGGCAGTTTTGACAATCTCGCTCTGTCTTCCACCTTTTTACTCAGCACAAATGGGAGCTGAAAGCAGCCGTGTAGATTTACACGCGCACGTACAGTATGTGTGGGACAGCTGTTCTGTCGAGCTCGGATAAACACTGCAGATTTCCTCTCTGTCATGTGTATTTCTGGAAGTTCACTTCTGTGGCACAAAGTATCGGGACGTGAGAACTTTATCAGAGACCTACTGACATGTACCTGAACCCTAATCTGCCTAAAATCTGAAGGATTAGTCGGCATTACGCAGAGTAAAATGTGACTTTGCTGAAGAGTGTTGACAAACAGTTTCCTGGTGTGGCCGGAGAGACCTCTCGGTGTCCTCAGCAGTGTCAGTGGTGGCAAAGAGGAGGGTCTACGAGCCATATGGTGCACAGTCTGCCATCTACTATGTGAGTTTGTGTTTTCACAGTCTGACAGCCACCACGCATGCACCTGCCCTGCCCAGACATAGAGGTGCTACCTGCAAAGAGGGAAAACACAAGGAACAGTCACAGCTGTGGCTTGTTTATAAAACTGAAAATTACTATTAAAATTACTGACTTGGTGAAGCATTATTTCATGCTTTTGAAAATGTTGAATGTTAAGACTGCATTCTCTGTAATAAGGTTGGGAACTCTGGATACATATGGGATACGGCTATATCTTTAAATGGGCTGCTCCAAGTCTGCAGCTCTCTTGAGCTATTATTTAATTTCATTTTAGTTTTGGGGGGGAAC
>VOQK01016406.1:12425-27071 GCA_015052645.1 Benitochromis conjunctus
TTTTTAAAAAAAAATAATTTTCTTTTTTTTTTTTTTGAAGAAAGCATGAAAGACAAATACAGCAAAGTTGAGGAAAAAAAGCAATATTGGAAGATTAAAGGCATCCCTGTTCTCTTTTTGTTTTCAGTTTAGCCTGAGGAAATTCAGCCCCAAAGATTACAGACTACCTCGAATGAGATGTAAAGGTCTGAAATGTAGCAAAAAGAAGACCTACGGATATTTTAAAAGTGGTCAATATGATATTAAAACAGATTTTGACAGCATGGGAATGTTGAAATTAGCTTTTAAAAAATGTAATGGTGCTCTTTCTAAAGCTTTTGATTATGGGAACTTTGACATGTGCTGACCGTTATTAAAAATCCTAGAATCGGAGTGGACTGCTGTGAGTTGGAAACCAGTGGTGAGAAAGATATTAATCATTATCAAAATGATCCAACAATATGAGTAAAGCTGCCACTTAAACCTGTTTAAAAATGTTTTCATTTATTTATTTCTTGCCCTCTTTGCAGTAATATTATTTTATTATTGTGTATGAAATGATTGTTCTGCATGTTAGTGCACATTTTGGTCAAACTGATAGAAATACTAATATTTTATTTATTATAATTAAGACAAACTTAAGGAGTTTGCAGAGTAATTAGGTGAGAAGGGTAGGTGCAGTCAAACACGTTTTATCTCATTGCAGACCTGTGATTTCATGAGATCTATTTTAAGATTGTAAGTGTTCAGAAACATTGCTTTTGTGTATTTTTGCTCACATGCAGAGAACAACAATCTTGACTTTAGTACTTTATGGAAGTACTAGAAGTGTAACAACGATTATTTCATTAACATTACATTGGTCTACAGGAGGGGATTTTTCCTCTTAATCAAGGAGAAAGCCCAAACATTATGTTAATGCTAGAACAAGTCACCCCACACAACATTTTGTGGGAATTTAAAGAGGCACTCTGCCAGTTTTACCCACCATCAATGGGCCTTTGGAAGCGGAACTGCATGAGCTATGTGGAAAAGTAATATTGAGTCTTCAATGCTTGTGGAGGCAGCTCCATGAAATCTAATAATTCCCTCAGGAGATGTCAGTTGAATCAATTGAGTCTGAGGACTACAAATTTGAAAACCAACAATGTCTGGAGCCCGGAGTAAGACCAGACCTCTGCAGCTCACTCATCACCTCCATCTCTGCTCGAGGCTAGTGGCTCAGGGCTGCACTAGCTACTGCTAGCATAAATCCCCAACCAAACTGTTGCTGATTGAGTGTGTCTTGTAGGAATTGTACAGTAGACGCCAGGCTGATAAGCATTATGGTCACTTGCCTTCCTGTTGCCACTGTAGGGTTTCCTCCTGCAGGACTCTGAAGGAATGGAGGCTCATTAGGTCAGTATGGGTTTCAGTCAGGGGCCATTCTATGATCAGACCTTTAGAGGGGGCTCAGCTCCCAATCATAATGTCATACAGTGTCTTTGTGAGGGACCAGGCAGCAAAGGCATCGAGGACACAGGAAAAACAATATCTTCCAAAATGGGTTCTTTTCATTTTAACCCTCAAAAAAAAGTTCAGAAAGACAGAAATCCAAAAATATAATTAACAGGCCCATAAAAGAGGTCAACTAAACATAACTAATCAAAAAGTAACTTCCAAAAACTTAAACAAACAAAGTGGACACAACTTAACTCAAACTGACCTAATCACAAAGACACAAAAGGGTAGCTTTTATAGTGGTTTGGCCAAACCATTTATACACAATAGGGGGAAACAAAAAAAACCCCCACTAATACTAACTAACACAGATCATCATAACTAAATGTAAAGCACCCCTGTTTCTGATACCCTGTGGTTGGTCCTGCTCTTTAGGCATTTTGTTTTCAGTCTTCAGCCACGCCCTTTTACCCAGACAGGAAACAGCTACCGCCCCAAACCAGGTAACTCAAAGAAAGAGAAACACAATTAATATAAAACAAAACACCTTTAGAAAAACCACACAATGGTACTATGCGCGGGCTTCATAATATCAGTGTTAGGTTTAAGTAAAGTGATTAATAAACTATACCAGTGAAGCAACTGCAAACCAAACTAATAAAGTGAACAAATGGACTTATTTTACCCATGTGTGGATGATGCCATCACAGTCTTGCAGTTAATATTCATGATAATAATGGAGTATGCTGCTTGCAAACATATGTAATCTCTTTCCCCTTTGCAAACCTCAATTCAACTGGGTACACGTTACAATGTTACCACCAAAAGAAAACTAATTAGTTGGGTTACCTACTGCAGTGTCTAGGAATGATACATAATGAATAATCACAGTTTTAAGTATAATACATGGATTTAGGATAGACACTTTAGTTATCAAACTTGAGGCAAAGGCTCAATTGTATTGACTGTAATATTCAAAAGTAAGTTGAAGAACAATTTGTGGCATAGTAGATTAGAGGAGAAACATGCAGCGCATTATCAAAAAATCACAGTGCCACTCCAAACACCTGGAAAAACAAATTGGTAATAGAACTGATTTTCCTTTAAAGTTTTCCAATTTATGCAAACTTTCTCTTTATTGTGCAGACTCAAAACAGGATGTCAGCTACACAACTCCAGAAGTGGAGAACAGATTTGCAGCCATCCTGTTTAAGCTACGTTTAGATGATGTGAATTACACCATAAATGGCACCATTCATATCCGTTAATATGTTCTACTTGGAAAGTGAAATCAACATCGATGAGTGAACCTTGGCTTTGTAACTTTTGTTGACTTTGACTGCATGTTCACGCTTGCCTTCCTCCCTCTGTCTTTGTGCTGTCACCAACAGGTAAATGTAACAGTGAGACAGAATTTACAGGCCAATAAAAGGTCGATTTACATCACTTTATAATGATATTCTAATTGAATATAAGCTGCCTCTGGCCATTGACAGGCGACGTCCTACTGCCTCGCTCTCTGGAGCTGTGCGGTACTGTAAACAAACAATGGAGCCCAATTCGACCAGAACAGAAAAATAATAAAGTACATCAGCTCCTGGGCTGACAGCTAGTGATACGGCAGCAGATTTATGGCTCAGAAAGCTAAAATTAGCTAATAATCTCTGGCATCTACCCTACATTCCCATCATTTTTTCGTCTTATTAATGACCCTGCGTTATCAGAAGAATTTGCCATTTTCCTTACTAATGTTCAGGTAAAATGTGTGAATCTGCGTCACTTGTGTCATGAAATGAACTCTTTGTCTCCTTTCAGCGAGACAACTCTCATTTTTCCATGACACGCCTCTGTGTGACTGCACTGTAACATCATCACAAAAACAATGCTGGACATTAAACTAGTTGTCGTTGTAACCTCTAGTGTCTCCAATAGACAAGTTGGGAAAACGCATTAGCAGACGATGTGAGAAAATAATCCTAAAAGACATTTATTATTACTAGTACTGCAGTTATTTTTAGGCGAGCTATGATGAAATGATGAACTATGATGACCACCCTCAGAAAAAGGTCTTAAATCACCATTTGTTCCAGTTAGTAATCGTTCTGACTCCTTCCTAAAATCTTCACCTCCTGCTTTGTTGCTTGTTTGTAATTTGCTTTCCATTGACACCACCACCACATTCTTACTCATCCTCGTGTTTGTTTTTCTTTGTTCTGATCTTTTCTCATAAATGGCATCCTAGCCGGTCTTGTCTTGCCTTATTTGACACTAGCTATGAGCTGGCTTGTGACACAAAATAGAAGTGTGCATGTAATAAAAATAAAAGGATGCAGGTTCTGCTGTATCTCTACATGTCTGAAGAACTAGTTTACCTACGCTATGACAGATCAGCCTGCCCTGATTGGATTTTGTGTTCGCAGGTACAAACTCCTGATAGGCGTTAGATAATAACAGTGATTTAGCCAATACGTTTAGAGAGGAGCAAATACATATTCGGCATAGCTTTGTGTTTGTCCCATGGGGCTTATAAAAAATTAATATCAAGTCCCAGCCTGAATTACTCGACGCAAATATCCTATTAGATTTCCATTCTGGCCACATATAATGGAACGTGGATGACGGGTACCACTTCATTGAGTCCCACTTTAAGCATGCTGATTTCATTTTTCATCAATAATAGATCATAAATTACTCAACACATAGCTGACTGTGTGGTATGCAAATTGCACCAGTGATAATGCACTTCAGGATGTGGTAACTCTGCTGTGGTATTTGTGCATAAAATTCATTCAGTCGCTCTTTTACCTGGGGCTACATCTAAACACATCTGCAAGTGATTTCTAAGAAATGAAGCCCTTGAGAAGTTGAGATCCGAAAGCAATCCAACTAAAAAAGCATCCCATCCTGGGAAAAACAATCCCTGAACATCTTGCTCTCTGTCCCTCCTATATGCTTGCATGTGACACAATTGTGAAACTGTAGGAAATTGTCTTTAGCATTTCTCTGCAGCTTCCCCACTTTGATGACAGCATGACTGGTGGACGCAATGAGGGTGGGGTTAAAATGTCAAGACATTATTCTTGTCTGTCCCTCCACAGCTCCCATGAGCAATTTCATCAACCTTCACCTTGCACTAAAGCGTTTGGTGTTTAAACAGACATTTACTGCCACCGGGGCCTGTGATTCATCTGGAGGGGTTACAGGACTGACATCCTTTTAAACACAGCTCGCCATTTCACCCACTGCGCAATGAACTGGTGGCCACTGTGGAGTCTTGATGAGTGCTGGAGATGTTTGAAAAACATCTAGACAAAGAGCAAGACAAAGCAGCAGTGTGACCTTATTGTTCACCCGTTAGAAGCACTCACGCACACTGACAGGTGTAAAAGTGCAAATCAAAGCTGTAGAGTTGTTTGTGGATTGGATATAAAGTCAGTGGGAACTTTTCGATATACTTTTCACCTGCTCCGGAGGGTTGGGAAAATGTATTGGTGGTCTCATGTGGATGCTTTACAGCTGACTGGGTTAAAAGAGTTAAAAATGTGCTTGCATTATAGCATGACCCATGAGAGCAGCGACCAGGTAAGAAAAATAATCCTAGAAATAATCAGTTTCACTCTTAGGCTTTTTTCTTAATCCCATTAATCCTGTCCGGTTTTAAGATTATATTAAAACAAGAGCATGAATAAGATTGACTTTCTCCCCTTTTGTATATGTTCCTGTAATGTCAGATTATCTGTAGTTTGGGTTGCTCTGGGTCCCCCCCCCCATACTGCTATAAATACATTAAGAGTCAGGAGCATCTTCCTTTCCACGTCTGAGGACAGCACAAAAAAAAATCCCCCCTCTGTGAACGTGTGCGCGGCAGCGCGTATGAGAAAAAGAGGAGACTTCGCCCGCACCTCTGTCAGTCTGCCCTGCATCTTTCCACCGGACCGCAGTGGATACAGCCGACTGTACACGAATGCGTCTGGCATACAGCACAATGTAAAAGAAGTGTTTTCTACAGAGAGGGGTTCACAGGTACGTTTGTTTGGAGGAGCACCGCACAAAGCGCGATCGTTCCCTGGCTTTTTCCTCCGCGCTCGCTCTTCCCTTAGCGGCAGCCCCTAAGTGGATGCGGGATACGCAGCATCACCGGTGCCGCTAGAATAATCCCAACAGATAAACCTTGCAGTTCAGCGGGCCTAGCAGATTTTAAGGCAACTGGTTTTTAAAGGCTGAGCAGGGAGAGTAAAACTGCCCGCTGGTGTGTGTGTGTGGGGGGGAGGGAGAAAAAGACACTGCTTTTCTCCAGGAGATAAAGTGAAGAGGGATTTTCCAACTAACGGGGATGTGGCTGTTTTTCCACTGTCCTATAAAGCGGGAAATGATTTGGTCATCCAAAGATGAGATTTAAACTGGACTGCTCTTGATCTTATCGGTAACGCATTTTATCTGCACGTTTATCTGCCCTGGGAGTCTCGGTGGTGGAGGGAGACGCGGAACAAGATCCAGAGAACTATACTGAGGAAAACTGAGTTACTCTTCAATTACGCTTTTTCTTGCAAATTGACGTATTTCTGGGCAGCGGACGTAATATAAAAGTAAGGGAGAATATTGAAAACGCAGACAAGACGCAGCACAGGTAAGGGAAACTGCTTATTAAGATTTGAAGAGAGCAATATATGCAGCAGCGCAGAAACCTTTCTTAACGAGTTTAACGGCAGTTAGTAAAAAAAAGCTGTAAGCTGCGGCAACGAATGACTAAACATTTAATACTGCCGGATCTGTGGGTGCAGAAGTTAAGACACGGACTATTCTGTGGTCACTATTTAAACCGGGGGTTTAACCTGTCTGATACCAAATACTTAAGCTGGCGATTTGTACCCTCGGAGCCTGTGTGTTGCTGGTTTTAATGAGCCAGTGGCGTTGGTGAACTGTAGCCTAATTGTTGCACGCTGGGCTGAATGGAAACTGTCCTTGTGCAGCAGTGACTTGTGAGCGCGGCTCAATAAGCAATCAAACATCATTTGTTTGACACGAGGCAGAAGTCGCAGACGTTTCAGTCGTGACGAACGACAGGAGGGCTCACGGATAAAGTATTCACTTTAAGTGGGCTGATTCAGACCAAGTGTTAAATTCACCAAGGGTGTGATCAATAGGCTGCTGTACTCCAGTTAGATGCCGATATATGCTCTTAACAGACTTGGAGTGATATACTTGTACTCGTTCGTTTTTTTTTGTTTTTTATAATTACACGGGAATAAAGAAGGGACGACGGGTGAATGTGATGCTGAAATGAGATACACAGATGGAAACGGCTGAGAAAACACACGCACTATTTTTTGGCTCCACCTTGTGGTTCAGTTTAATGCCTGATTTTGGCTCTGCCCGTAGCGTCCTCAGATTTTGATGTTATTTATAGCATGATGGTAGAAAAAAAAATCCGACTTATTATAGTCTCTTATAATTAATGTGATGTGCAGTGATGCAGTGGGTAATTGAAATTTGTGCTCGGTGTGTCCAGAGGTAATGGCAGGTCACAGTTACAAACAGGGTAAAAAGAGCTGTTTTGCTTCTGTCCATTAAATACTTCACAGTCTGCTTGTGTCACAAAGACAGGCGTCTATCTTCAATCCACAGGTCTTGTGTTATGTGGCCTTGTCTTCCGCAGCATCAGTGCAACCCATCGAGAAGTCATTTATAATAAATTGTACTTTATTTTCTTTTAAAAATATATGTAATATATAATTTATGCCGAGATTTTTTATTTATTTATTTATTTTTACCATTTCGTAAAATAAAATAGTTCCTGAGAACTTGATTGGCAGGCACAAGGTAACCACCTGTTAGTGATACTCTTGTGCCAGCTGATGCTTGCATTTCTGCAAGCTCAAGTACTTTTTGTTGATCTCAGAATGAGTAAATGCTGCATCCATAACTGCAAACTGCTATGCTGGCTCTCCCTCTTGTTATAAGTCAGATATTTGCGCAACAGAATCAATTTCACGTTCATACGTTTATCTGTAGCTTGGCGGTTCAAGTTCACACAGTATTGGATGCCAAGTGCTACAGCTGATGCCTGAAAAGAACACTTTACTTTGACAGCCCATAACTGGGAATGGTGAAAGTCTTGGAAAGGTTTATATGTAATCACAAACTGGGTGCATATGAACTATTTATTGTGCTGCATGTTATAATTGAGGTTTTGTTCCAAGTGATATAGTGCTTGGGGGCAAACAGTCATACAAATAGCTGGTCCATACTTCCAGGTAGTTAAATTATACATACACATCCACTCTAGACAGGCTGCCAGTCTGTCACAGGGCTGACACACAGAGACACAGAAAGATTCACACCTACAGCCAATTTAGAATCACCAACCTTAACTCTTGCACATCTTTGGACTGTAGAAAGGAAGCAGACAGAGGCACAGGGAGAACATGAAAACTCCACACAGAAAGGCCCCAGACTGGATTCAAATGCAGGAATTTCTTGCTGTGAGGCAAAACACATTGTATATCACCATGCCACACTAACATAGCTATACATTACTGTACAAAAATCTTGATCCACTGTGTGTTTTCTGTCCAGGTATGCCTTTACTACATAGGCTGTGTGTTTGAGGTTGTCACGCTGAAAAAAGCTTATCACAGTCTGGCACTTTCCAGATGGTTTTGCACGGTGGATTCAAATCTGATGGCACTTTTCTTTGTTCATAATTCCACCAATTTAGACAACTGGGAGAAATGTAGCCCTAACTACGACAGAGCACTCACCACAATTTGCAGGTGGCTGAAGTCACTCACTGTTTTACCTTTCTCCATACTCCTGTCACATAACAATTAACAACAATTTGAACTGAAAATTTCACATTTGGATTTATCAGTCCATTTGACCTGTTTCCATTGATTTTCAGTCCAGTTGTTGTGTAATTTGGCATACTGCAGTCTTTTCTCTATTTCCCTTTCTTAAGAATGGCTTGTTGACAGCCACCCTTCCACTGAGACCTGATGAAGGTTAAGTGAACAGTAGGTAGACCAAGTGAAGGGTTAGATCTATCTCTCAGGACTGCGTCGGGTCTGCTGGATTTTTTTTCATAGGGACAAGACTTTTAAACTCTATTCATCTGCTGCAGATGAGATGCCTTTTTTGTGCTTGAATTATTCACAGTTAAGTGTTAAGTGGCTTAAGAGACAGAGATTCCTCTAAAAAGGTTCAGGTGCAAAGAGTGAAAAAGGAAAAAACTTTGAAAAACATTCAGAAAGGTTGGAGAATTACTGCTCAAGACCGCTTTAAAAAATGACAAAAATGTCTGGCAAAGTATGAAGAAATGAGAGGTGGATCAGGATTTATTGCACAGATAAAGACTGTCAAACACATTTAGACACTGATCTTCAGCTAAAATCTGCATTTATTAGTATACTCCAATTATAAACCTTCACACTCCATGTAAGTTCCACTCCTAGGCTTGGGGTATAGCATTTTCTCTCATTTGTTGTGTGCTATGGGGTTTGTATCGTTAAATGAAGCAGGGCATGTTCAGGTGCTTTCAGCAGAGTAGGTGTCATTTTCACCAAGATTATTTGAACACATAATAAATGTGGTTGGCATGCACATTTTGTTTGAAAAGCTTACCCCAAAAGGCTAAATTTAAGAAAACTATGTTCAGCCTTTGTACTAGAGATGCATTCGCTCATCACCTGCAGACTGAAATCTAGTAAGTGTATGACTGGCCATTCTGACCTCATTTTAAACCCTAATGACTAAATAAGCCTCCTGGGATAATGCTAACATTAGCCGAAATTAGCATCTCGCTAAGTATTTAGTTAAATTTAGCAGCAAAGCTGCACATATTTTGACCATAGTGATGTCAATGTATAGGATTTATATGTTGCAGCGCAAGTTTGCTCATTTTATCCAGGTTGTTTTTATTGTTGAAAAAATGCTAATAGGTTTTACGGATTAAAGCAACAAAGTAATGTTCATTAATTGTTGTTTATTTTTTATAACTGCCCTCTTATGCATACAAAGCCAGCTGAAACAGCTTCAGGTCTAGGGAATCTATTTAAAATAATATTTTTACATTTCACCCTCACCTCTTCCTAAAATGTTTTAATCTTGCAATACTGCCAAACAGTATTCCTTTAGCCTCAAATGCATGAAAAGCAAGCATATGTGGGGTATAATTTTGTTATGACAGTTTTGCTTGGTAGGACTTTAGTAGTGCCTTTAGTTTATTTAAATGTCTCCATTTACTGTTAAGCTTAACTATCCACCTGTGACAGATTGAAAGAAAAAATATTGAATTCAGTTTGGTTATATCCAACCCGATTCAGCTTCAGGTCTCCAAAAAACAGGTTTTTCCAGGTCCCAGACCAGCTGCACATGTCTGGGACCTGGGTGGGTGGGGAGTGGAATCGGGATTCCACTTGGATTCTCACACAGATGCTGTCTTTCTATTTTTAGTGGCATGGGTTAAGGCTTGATGGCTCTGTTTTTGTGTCGCTCTAGGAGAAGGTGCACATGCTGGTCGATTACACAATTTTATTTGGTCAAATTCAACTCCTCTGCTTGCGTTTGTAAATTTCATGGCTGTGCTTCATGGTTTCATTTCTGAGATGGGTGGAGTGCGGCTCACTTCACCTCTCGCTGGCTTCTATTTATTTGTTTGTGTTCTCCGGAGTTCGCTTGTTTGCGGCGGGGTGCGTTACAAAACAGTTCCAATGATTTTATAGCGCACAGCGGGGCAGTTTACAGCAGTTTTTCAGTATATTTTGGGTCTACATTGGTCTTTTGTTGCGGTGGAGACACACTGCAGACCTTAATTTTGATTTTTTACTGTGGATATATCTTATTGTTTGTAATGCACTTATTAATAGCTCTCACATTATCCATTTTATATGCATACCTCCTGTAATTTATGCAACATTTACAGCTGGGCCATGAGCCACATTTTTCTCACAGACTGTTATTCACTGACCTCTAGACTAGGATATGTGAATTTATGTTCTAACATGGGCTCCAATTACTAAAAAGCCGCCCCAGTTAGCTGCAGTACTGATAATGCTCTAGAAATTCCCAAATAAAGAATTTTGTAATGATGAATATTTATGACTATGGTAATTCAAGGGCCTTCTTTTGCTACAGCTTTTTAAAGGGTACATGATTACTAGCAAAACAAATAATGATTATTATGGTAGAGGTGCTGTAGAGGGAAGGGTGAACACCTCATTTGCAGAAACAAGAGCCTGCAATTTATTGAAATGTTCATTGTAATCTAACAGATGAACACATCAGCACAAATGGATACAAGTTCTGCCTGGAAATGATTGTTATTTGATTGGTGAGAGGTCAGGCAGAGGAAGGAAGTACAGCATCTGCTAAAATATTTATTGTCGTCAATTCTGTAATTTATGTGGTGACCCGTGTTTTTTTATTTCTCCAGAATTTCTGCTTTCACACACTGTGGTCAGTCAGCGTTTTTATGGACAGTGTTTAAATCTACTGGAATGCTTGTGTTTGTTGTCTTTTCCATTAGGTACACAAGTTCAACTCCTTGTTAATGCAAATATCAAATCAGCCAATCACATGGTGGCAGTTCAAAGCTTTTAGGCATGTAGACATGGTCAAGATGGCCCGCTGAAGTTCAAATTGAGCATTAGAATGGGGAAGAAAGGTAATTTTATTTTGAATGTAGTACGGTTGTTAGTCTGAGTATTTAAAAAAAAAAATGCTGATCTACTGGGATTTTCCTGCACAACCATCTCTAGGGTTTCCAGAGGATGGTCTGGAAAAAGAGAAAACCTTCAGTCAGCGACAGTTCTCTGAGGTTAGAGGAGAATGACCAGACTGCTTGGAGCTGTTAGGAAGGCAACACTAACTTAAATAACCACTAGTTACAACTGAGGTATGCAGAAGAGCATCTCTGAATGCACATGTCCAACCTTGAAGCAGATGTATTCTAACAGCAGAAGACCACACTGGGTGCCACACCTGTCAGCTAAGATAGGGAAAGTGAAACTACTGCTGGACAATAGAAGATTGTCCAACTGATGAGTCTTCACGTCTGTTGCCACATTCGTATGTTTGGGTCAGAATTTGCTATAAACAACATGAAAACATGGATCCATCCATTCTGTGAGGGATATTCTCTTGGCACACTTTGGGCCCATTAGTACCAAATAAGAATTGTTTAAATACCCGATTATTCTTCGTGACCATGTCCATCCTTTCATGACCACAATGTGCCAATCTTGTGATGGTTGCTTGCAGCAGGATAATACTCTTTGTCTTAAAGCTCAAATCATCTCAAACTGGTTTCTTCAGCGTGACAAGGAGTTCATTGTACTCATATAGCCTCCACAGTCAACAGATCTCAATCCAATAGAGCACTTTTTGGATGTGGTGGAACGAGACCGTTCTCATTCCCAACGCGTAACATACCGACGATTGGTCACGTCCCGAGGCGCCCCATAGTATGTTAGGTTTTGGGACGAGAACGTGTTGGGTGGAACGTGAGATTGGCATCATGGATGTGCAACAACTGTGTGATGCTATCATGTCAATATGGAGCAAAATCTCTGCGGAGTGTTTTCAACAGCTTGTTTAATCAATGCCATGAAGATTTAAGGCAGGTCTGAAGGCAAAAAGGGGGTCAAATCTGGTACTGGTATGGTCTAACTTAAAACTATGAGTAACTATTGTTCAGTGAAGTGAGGGGTGTCACAGAGGTTTGGGTATTATATTTCATTTAGTTTACAGGTGTGTTGCATACTGTAATTTTACACATGACCCAGTCTTCAGAGTTTGCGTGATGGTGCTTTTGAGGTCTTAGCTGATTATGTTGAAGGTTAATTATCATCAGGTACTCTCTGCCTCTCAGTGAGGGGACAGAGTGACAATCATTAGTCCTTAGCAAAGTCTCTTTTGCTGCGAGTAGGAAGGAACAGCGCTGTCGTGCTCTGCATCTGCCTCACTTCATTTACCCAGTCTTCATTGCAGCTTGCTCACACACACGCACGACTGAATGCTTACACATAGTCGGTATGCATTAAATATGCATTTAAAACAAAAGAAAAAAAAGGTTAAATATTGTCTGTCAGCTGAGGAGGCTTCCTGTTTTCATCCTTGGAATCATAGGTCATGCTTAGCATATTCATTGTGCTAATATAGCTGGTGGAGTTGTTCACTCAAGGTTACATTAACAATGTCCTTCTCACAGTAAACACAGCATTCTAATGGCACTCAGGTATTCCTCTCCACTTTTCTAATTTCCACCCATACTAGTGAGCAGTAGTCGAGGCACTCGCCTCGGTTGCTTTTGAGTACAGATCCACAAAATCACTGAAGTTGAAGGAAAGTCACTGATTAAATACTTCGAGTACGGCACACTGCCTTTTTCCAGTACCTAGTTTTTTTGGACTACCTTCCCTCATTTAGCATCCCTCCTTAATCATTTTAAGTTAAACTTTATCCAGGCTGAGAGTAAGATTAAATTCCCATTTTGCCAAACTTGATCATTCAATCAGACATTGAGTTTTTTTCTCTTTACGTATGAGAAGATTTCTTTTGCTTAGTTTTGCCGTCTAATGTTTCTTTGTTAAAGTGACTAACACAGAATCTTCTATTGAAGAACCTTTGATTTAAGATTTATTTACAGAAAGTGGTGTAAAAAAAATCAATATATATCTTTTTTTAATCTTTATTTTTTTTTCAAGCCAATGACCATTGGTCATAATTCCTTTTAAACAATGGAAACAAAAGGGACAGAATACCCTGGACAGCACATCAGCACAAACTAGTGAGGTTTGGTCAGAGAGTCAGAGGTTTGGAACCAAATAGATTTGTTGTTATTTTTACTTACACAATACACCATAATGAAAGTATTAAACTCTTGTTTAGCCTGTGAGTAAGCCAACTTAAAGAGAGAACATTATTGATGGTGTCATTGATCTCTGTGTGTTAGCTTACTGAACAAAGCCAATATACACATCCAAGCTTGTCTTGTAATTACTAAATCTAACTACTTAAGGCACTTTAGGAAGATTTGAGGTTAATCTTAACTTTGTCACCTAAGATCAAAGAACAACAACAAAAGAACGACACGATCAGCTTTCCAAATTTGTAACCTCTAAAATCATAGCTTTAGGCCTTAAGATTCACTTGACAATGTGGCGGTTATTTCTCACTGGTTCTGACAATTACTTCTGAGCCGAATAGGGTGTCTTTATTTTGTCATCCAAGCTCCCACCAGACAGCACAGATTTAATTAAGGTAATAATAGAAAGTCAAGATTTAGTCAAACTGATTTATATTCTGTCAAAACAAAATCAAGGTCACAGTTAGAACAAAAAAACAAAACAATAGTAGACAAATGTCGCTGCTAGGACGCCGGAGGAAAGCCCAATTTGCAGCCACCTTTGCAGGGATCAAAGGTCGGTCATACTGAGTCACATTCTGTAAGCGTGTAGCCTTCAGCTCAATTTCATGGACTTTCCAAGTGAACAAGCAGGAAAAAGCAATGAATCTTTTAATTATGGCTCACAACATGCTGTTAACTGCTGTGTAGTGAGATTTTATAGTGAAACGAGAATTGTAATTATAGATGACATAAAGTAATTAGGAGGAAACAGCTTGTGAGTAGCCTAGTTCATACAGTATCCTATGACTGGAGATTTCCATCTATACTTAAAAATACAACACCTGTTAGTTCTTACTCATACTACAGAACTGTCTGGACACCTTTCTTGTGTCTGTGAAGATAGTAATAATTGATTTTTATACCGTGCCATTAGATGTAATTTCTTTATGTAAATTTTCTAACAATGTATACTGTGGGCATACATTCAGGCCTACTTTGAAAACACCTGGGTTTCCCCAGCTTTGAAGAGAGGGGAGACAAAAGACAACGTTATTGGAATCGATGAGAACTCGATTGCTTACTGTAAGTTCAATAAAAGTCTCCCAACAACAGATAATCTAAAACAAAAGCAGGACAGACGCCGGCCCCAGACGTCTGAAAGTCTGATAGCAAACCACCAGCAGCTCTCCTGCTGTGTTACAGCTGAACCACTCGTCAGGCACAGGAGGACAGGCTTTGACCCACGATTAATTTAAGAGGCGGAGGAGGAATAATCGTTGTTATTAACCCAAACGGTCCAGTTTTTATTGATGCAGAACACGAGACATTTAAATTACAGAACATATAAAACTCTTTTGTCCACCTCCTGTGGCTCCCCGTGG
>VOQK01016411.1:14115-37900 GCA_015052645.1 Benitochromis conjunctus
ACCTAGCAGGACGCAGAGCATCTCTGCTGCCACAAGGTGGCGTTAATGCACCTCAGCAGCTGGGCTGCAGAAGATCACTACCAGGTACTGGGTCACTGACAGCTGAGTGACGTGGCGAGAAAAGCAGGAGAAACGTGCAAAGTCGAGACAAATTTCTGAAAAACAAAGAAAATGAGGTCCGGTTGAAACTCCAACGTGTGCAGTGGTGTGACGGCAGCTTGGGGTGAGACTAATCTCTGAAGAACATCAGCCTTTTATGAGGTAAAGAGGACAATCTCTTTACAGAATGTATTCAGAATATAGTTTTCCAACCACAGCGGTGGAATGAAATCCAGTGGGTGAAGTAAAACTAACATGCGTTTTCATTACGGGATGGATGGCATCGTCTTGTTTCCGTTTCTAATGAATGGTTTTTAGTGCATTCTTTGTTGAAGGCAGCAGAGAAGAGCCTTTCCTTCGGATTGGGAGAGCTGAACAGCTCTTATCGTGGCTGAAACGCTCACACCGAAACAGAAAATGGACAATCTGATAAAACCTGCTTAGTTGCTCTGCCTCGCCTCACCTCCTCTAGGGCTCATCATCAGTATCTTATGGACCATCTTCTCCACGGGGCCCAGCTTCTTCTTCCTCAGGGTTGTGCCGTTGGGACCCCGCAGGGCCACGATGCGTCGCTTCCCATCACATTTGAGGTCTGCCCATTTCTTCATGATCTGACGCACCTGAGTGGAAACGAAACCTTTAAGGAGTGCTGCGTGACGGGACCCGGCACATACCCCGCCCACCACACTGCTGCAGGTTATTAATCTACTGTCGACAATCCGCCGGTCGTTATGAAGCACGGACGACAAAAATACATCAAACGCATCCTGAAGTGAAGACTTTTTGCTTTGTGGCTGAAACGACGTGGTCACATGTGTGGTTTTTTACATTGTCAGTTATATTCATACCAAACTTAAAGGTTTCATACAGCCTTCGTGTTCAAACAGGACTCAGTGGCCTTAGCCATTAATTCACTCGTCTGGGAGAGCTGACTGTTTTTACATCATTCTCAATAAGTTAATAAAGTAATGCAGAAAAACAAAACTCGTTTCTGAATCGTTTACAAGGTTCTAACTTCACAAATCATCTCCTGAAGGACTTTCTGGAGCTGATGTAAAACAAACCTCTCGGTGATTCTCTCCCAGACCGTTGATCTGATTGGTGATCTCCACCCACGTCTGTTTCTTCGTTTCAGCTGACACACCTTGGTTAAACTTCCCTACAGAGAGAACGATGCATACGTTTTAATATGGGCGATCACAGCGGCGCTGTAATGTGACTCGTGTGCTCCCTCTGCTGGTAAGGACCTTTAAAAGCACCCAACATTAAAAACAGGGAGAACAGACCGTAAAGACTGACCAGTAACATATCCTGTGACTTCACAGTAAAATCAAATGTTATGTTTGACGTCTGACTCGAGTTCAGCAGCAGCACAATCAGTGTCACTTGAAGTTTCTTGTAAGAACCGACGTGCTCAGCGAGGCGAGCGTTTCCACAGATTTGGATCGTGTCTGTGGCGTCAGTGGTCCCTAAACAACATCGTTACAAAACGTCCCTCGCTTGTGTTTTAACCGTCTAAAGTACGTAAAGACAAAAACGAACAGGTGGAGTGATTCTGACGGCAGCTGGCGGTCCTTCCCCTGCGCTGAGCACAGCAGCATCAGACGCAGCGCTCCACCTGCTGCCAGGTGCTTGGAGTGCATTTTGCAGTAGAATACAAATCATTGTCACCAAATGCAGTCCAAGGTGGCGACGCTGGCGTCCATCGGCCTATGTGACAAGAGATTTGAGGAGTTGGACACCCGCATGACAACATGACGGTCAGTAGGTCGCACCAGAATGGCCTCAGTGGTTTTATTCCAAGCAGCTGCTCCGAGACGTTTCTCCTAAATAGAAAAGAATCTACTTTTCTATTCCTACTCACTGAGGATGATGTATCTGTTCCTCTTCACCGCCTCCAGCAGCAGCTTGACCTCAGTGAAGGAGAACCTCGGTTTTGCTTTCAATGCTCCTTTTACTCCTCCCACCCTCAGCTCCTCATCATCCTCACGCCACGTGGCTGACATGGCTCCGCCGCTGCCTCGGACAGTCCAAATTCACCGCCCTCCACGACTAGCCAATCCTGATCCAGCTGCCAGTCGGGACTAGAGACGCCTGGCTGACTGCACAGGACCTGCAACAAACCAAAAACACACACAAAGGAAAAAACGATGAAAGAAAGGAAATGTGGAGGAAAACGTGAGAGACCAGGAGAGAGCGCACACACTGTGACGAAATGAATTATAAGCAGGCAGAAAGAACATCTCTGCTTCATAAGCATACAAAATATTTCACTCTGTTTAAACACTGTTACTTATTATTACTCTAAATGTGTTCCTTAATAAGCTTTAGTTCAATCTCAAGTTTGCAGCTTTTAATTTGACACAAAATAACTTTTTCCATCCATTTTTCTGCAGAGTTCAGGATAAACACATTTTGACTGATGTATGATCATCACCGAGTTAAACTAAACAGTCTCCTGACCCTCGCTCTTATTCTGAAAGTTCAGTCGTTGCTAATCAGCTAGTTGTGGTGCTTCCTGTCTCATATTGTCAGGCCCGGGTAGGATGGACTCCACGACTCGATTTGACTGATACGTTTGGGTCGATTTACATTACAAATGAGTACCACCTAAATGTGCATGTGGTCGTCATAGTAACATGGCTCAAAGTCTTGTGACGTCATTTTTACATGACACAAACACAAGAATGGAGGATTTCGAGGCGATGGTGCACCTGCTGCTCGCTCTTTCTGTCACACTCGGGGACCACAGCGCTGGATGTTGTGTGGATATTTGTGGCAGAGTTTCAAAAAATAGCAGTTTTGATTTCTTTGAAGGAGTCAACCTCATGACTCATCAAGCAACGCCATACGCTGGCCAGTCGCCGCCATGCAGCCTGTCGATGTGAGAAGATTGGGACACAGCTTCTTATTAAGAGCTGTTCACATATCAATGTCCAATCATGTATTCATGTATAACTGGAAAAGAAAGTGACTTAATTGCAATTAAACAACAAAAATGAACAAAAACGTGTATTTTAATGGAGGACAAAGTTAGGACACCCTACCCTCTAATAACTAGTGTTGCCCGCCTCTATCAGTCTGTGACGTCGATCAGAAGAAAGTTTGCCCCGCTCCTCAACGCTGAACTCTTTCAGCTGTGAGATGTTTGAGGGTTTTCTTGCATGTACAGCCTGTTTCCCACAGTCACCCCACAGCATCTCAGTGGGATCAAGATCACGGCTTTGACTTGGTTATTCCAGGACTCGCCACTTTGTCGTTTTTAGACAGTCCTTGGTGGATTTGCTGGTATGCTTTGGGTCATTGTCATGTTACAATATCAGCTTTAATTTTGTTACAGATGGTTTCACATGTTCTTCAAGCACCCTCTGATACACAGTAGACACCATGATCGATTGTGATGATGGTGAGCTGCCCAGGTCCTGCTGCAGCAAAGCATCCCCAAACGATGATACTGGCACCTCCATGCTTCGGTTGGTATGAGGTTCTTTTCTTGGAAGGCTGTTTTTGGTTTACGCCAAACATGTCTACTGTTCTGGTGTCCAGATAATTCCATTTCAGACTCGTCCATCCAAAGAACATTATTCCAGAAGTCGTGGTCTTTGTTCACTCTGGCAAACTTCAGTCTGGCCTTCATGTTTCTCTTAGAGAGCAAAGGTTTCCTCCTTGCACACCTCCCATGAAAGTCAAACTTGTGTGGTCTGATAGTGGAGTCATGCACTTTCACATCGACAGTAACCAGAGCCTGCTGTAGTTCCCGTGATGACATTTTAGGATTTTTGATGACTTCTTTGACATATATCCATATGTCCAAATATATTTTAAAATATACAGGCTTTCATAGGGTGTCCTAATTTTCTCACATGACTGTATAATGATTGCTGTGAATAATGATTTGCACATCTATAGTACCTTCCCACATTGTAAATAAAGCATACTTGGCAACGGAAGTTTTTTTTAATCTCAAATTTGTACACCTAAGAGTTGGTTTGGATCAGGTTGGATCACATTCACACCATAAATGAACAGCTCAGGAGTTCGTTTGTCCTGAGCAGAGGCCACGTCCTCCAAAGGGTCTCGGTGTGGTTGTTTTGGTCCACACCCGAGTGCATCAAGGAGGGAAACGAACCAGAGGTCAATTAAAACTAGGAATGTTCCCGGTGACTAAATTTCAAGTCAACTTAACTAGAGAAAAAAATTTAACTGACTAGTCTAAAACTAAAAAACACTCATATATTAAGTTAAATTTAAGAACTATTTCATAGATAATGTCAAAAACACGAGCATTTTCTTCAATAATGAATCATGCTGGTTAATGTGGGGCACCTCTGATCGTTATGTCATGTTATGAACATGACATGTTATACTCCAAACATGCCCTAATTTCTGTCCGTGATCTTGTTCTAATAGTGTTAAGTAAAAGATCAGGCATAGGTTAGCAGATTTATGGTGTTTCTCAACTATACTCCATCTAGTGGCAGATACACCAGGACATAATAATTTACTGGCATTCAGCGTCATTTACAATTAGATTAAATGACTAGTATGTTTAGTCGCATAGCTGACTAGTTGCGCACATCAGAGGTCAAGTTTGAAAAACTTTAGTACAAGGCAACGTAGGATTTTGAAATTGATACCATAGGTAGTAAATGGACTTATTCATATATAGCACTTTTCTACTCTCTGCACTCAAAATGCTCTGTACAACATGCCCCATTCACCCATTTAAACCCATACTCTGGGTACTTCCTCCCATAGTCCAAAGATGAAGTCAGGTCCATAAATATTTGTACAGAGACAACTTTTTTTTTCTAATTTTGGTTCTGTACATCACCGCCAAGAATTTTAAATGAAACAACTCAGATGCAGTTGAAGTGCAGACTTTCAGTTTTAATCCACCGGGTTTAACAAAAAGATTGTATAAAAATATGAGGAACTAAAGCTTTTTTTTTTTCTTTTTTTTTTAAACACAATCCCTTTCTTTCCGGGGCTCTAAAGTAATTGGACCTATTCAATAACTGAAAACAAAATGTTCATTTCTAATTCTTGGTTGCAAACCCTTTGCAATGGCAGACTGAAGTCTTGAACTCATGGACATCACCAGATGCTGGGTTTCCTCCTTTTTAACGCTCTGCCAGGCCTTTACTGCAGCAGCTTTCAGTTGCTGTTTCTTTGTGGGCCTTTCTGTCCAAATTTTAGTCTTCAGCAAGTGAAATCATGCTCATCTGGGTTAAGATCAGGTGACTGACTTGGCCAAGAATATTCCACTTTCTTTGCTTTAATAAACTAAATGCAGTCAAACCGCCTAATCAGTTTGACTGCATTTAGCTGGATTTGAGCAGACAGTATGTCTCTGAACACCTCAGGATTCATTTGGCTGCTTCTGTCCTGTGTCATATCATCAAAACACACTAGTGTCCCAGTGCCACTGGCAGTCATGCGCACCCATACCATTTCTGACCACACATATGTGTAACTGAGATGGGTGTAAGGGCCCCAGTGCACGGATCTCTTTGCACGCCAACAATGACATCGCCAAGCAAAGAACTCGCAGAGTTTTGTCCAAAGGTTTTTCCACAAACTGTCATCTCGCTTTTAAATCAGTCCAGAATCTCTGAGATTCTGGACTGATATGTCATTAAACATACAAAAACCATGCCCTCAACCAGCCTGCAGTGGCAATGGCAAAAGGCACAATGTTACAAGAATCAAGAAGTGCACAACAAGCTAAAATGATGTCACAGCAACGGCTTGCACCAGGGGATGTGATGTCACTTTTTTTGTACGATGTATAACAAGCATAATGGCTGCATAATAATGAAGATGCAAAAAGCAGAAGTAGTGAAGGTGGCTTTGTTTAAATACTTGGGGGTCAAACAATTTAAAGCAATTGGTCCAAAACAATGAACAGTGCACAAGAGAGGTGAAGAAGAGAGTGTAGGCAGGGTGATTTGTGAGGAAAGGAGGATGGCAGTGAGACCTGATGTGATGTATAGCTTGGACATGGTAACAATTACAAAAAGAGAAAGTGGAGCTAGATGTAAAGTTGATGATGTTCAGAGTTGCACTGAGAGTGACCAGGATGTATAAGATTAGAAATTAATATAACAATGGGATAGCTCAGTTTGAGAGGTTTGAAGCCAAAGTTAGACAAGGCTGAACTGTATGGACATGTATACAGCAGGGACAATCGACATATTGGACAAGGGATGTTGAATATGGAGCTACCAAGCAGGAGGAAAAGAGGAAGATCACAGAGAAGATTCATGGATGTAGTGAAGGAGGCTGTGCAAAGGATTGATGTGACAGAGAAAGATGCTTGGGATAGGGTGAGATGGCGGTAATTGATACACTTCGGTGACTCGTAAAGGTAGCAAGATTTCCTAACATGAAGTTATTCTATGTCAGAGATATGTGTGGGTTTTTCTTTGCTATTGGATATGCTACAAAGAACAAAGTATTTCCTATAGGGCTGTCAACGTTAACGCGGATTAATCCATCGTCACGATTAACGTGATTAAAAATGTTAATGCAATTAACCCATCTGGAGTGCAAAATGTCTCTGGCCACCCATTTTGGGCAGTTTGTCCAAAGTTTGTCCTTTCTGCGCTCCAGACGGTTTAAATGCATTAAGAATATTAATCGCGTTAATTGTGATGACGTGTTAACGCGTTAATGATGACGGCCCTAATTTCCTAACATTTAGCACTTTTTTGTTGCTATTTTAGTTTAGTCAGATGTATAACTGTCATTCACAGTTTAACTTGATGTCTCTATAGTGAATATTTTTAAATTTTCTAATGTACTATTCCAGGTGTCTAAAATGAATGCCAAGGTTTAATAGTACTGTTAAGTATGTAGTACACTGTCTGGACAGAGTTTTGCAGTGTTTTCAAGAGCACCAGCCACACTGCTCTGTGTGATGAGTGCTCACTCAAACTAGAATGTGTTGAGTCAGCTGCTTTGTAAGCCTCTGTCCCTCCCCAGTGAGCTATTTATACACACCCAAACCAGCCACAGCCACATACCAACACACACACAGTGATTCAAGGATATACACATGTTGAAAGCACTTTGTAAACAAAAGTGCACACAAACAGTGAAGGTAGTGTTCAAACCTCAGGGTGACTCCATTTTTTTCCCTCCTGACATTGGCTTGAGGAGGAAGTGACAGGTGGACAAAGAAGCGCTAAGGAGCTGAGAGCAGGAGGCGATCAGGCTGACAGTCAGCCCATATGGAAGGCGCTGCGTAGCAAACTGGAATCAAATGTAGCACACTGAGGTAGGACAAGACGTCAACATTTACATTAGGAGGTTTAACACTACTTTAATGCATACTTTTGGATTTAAATCTTTTGGATTAAAAGCTCAGAGAGAGTACCATATTGTTTCACTGGAAAAGGTGATTTGATCTTTGGTATTTGGTGCATCCTCAATATAGAGAAAAAGGAGAAGGAGACTTGTTGTGGAATAAGGAAGTAAAGGAAAGTTTTCAAACAACGGGGTTAGCAAAGAATAGTCAGGGAGTTAAAGAAAGTAGACAGGAGTTCTGGATTGCCTGGCATACAGCAAAGAGAAAGGCTTGTAGTGAATGTGAGACTGGATACTAAGGAATGAGAAAGGGACTTGTATCAATTGGCTAGGCAAAAAGATTGAGCTATTTAGTAGTACTTTGAGGAACTGAAGAATGTAGAAATGGAAAGATTGAGGTATGAAACTGAGCAAAAATGAATGAAAGTTGATAGAAGCAAGACAGAATATATGTGTGTGAATGAGAAGGAGACGGGTGGAAAAGTGAACATGCATGTAGGAGAGATAGTGAAGGTAATATATAAATGGAGAAAAAATTCTAACAAAAGAATAGAATATTTTTGCATATTTGTGCGCACTTGTCTCTGGGTTTGCATTTTGCATGTGCATTCCTGTCATTTATTACTGTGTAAGAGATAAGCACTGCCCCAAGGGGTATAGCTGGAATCAGGCGTGTTCCTACAACATTTACAGGACTTTGCCAGTTTAGTAAAATGCATGAGGAGGCAGCGATAAAAAGAACTTAGTAAGCTGACAACTTGAAGCTTTTCTGTTGTATTCAGTAACTAGAAAAAATAAGGCTACTTTACCCAATAAACTATAGGAGTTAACCTCAGCTTTAATAATTCAATGCATGGCATTTCTTTAGTTTTTACTTATGGCTGTAGACACTCACTGTATATAAACATACATACGTCCTGGGGCCATTTTGTAGGGACAGCAGCCTGAGCAAGGATGTCCAGACCTCCAATTTATTGGGGGAACCCAAAAGAGTTCTTAGGCCAGCCGAGAAATGAAATCTCTTCACAGGAGGATTAAAACCTCATCCTCCTGTATCTGAGGTTAGACTAATGGACGAACTCCCCTCTCCAGTACCCTGGCATAGACCTTCCCAGAGAGGCTGAGGAGACCTTTGTAATTGGTAATTACAGGCCATAATGGTAACAGATGTTCCTGTATATTATGCCAGCCACTTGGTTACAGTGTTTCATGTATGCCCCACGTTGCTATCACACCGTATAACTACATCTATCACTACAGCCATCTACCACTGGTGAATTGATGTCTCGGTCACTCCTGGCATACAGTTTGATGTAAATTACTAAAGTAAATTAGTATCACTTCAAATTACTTGAGGGTACGAGAAACAGGCCTTATGAAGTGATGAATCAAAGGTTGAAATTTATGGTGCAAGTTATTATCAATATGTATAGAGATGAAGTCAGGAGAGAGGTACAACAGTGAGTGTCTACAGCCATAAGTAAAAAGTATCATGGTTTAAAACTGTATTTCAGACAGTTGTGTCTTGTCAAAATTGATGGAATTATGAAAACAGTAAACCTCTGTTGGAGTTTGACCCACCAAATCATCAAGCATGACAATGATCCCTAATAGTATGCCAACACAGTAAAAGTGAACCTGGATAGAAAAGCAGATAATGGAACACAGTACGTCTCCAGAGAACCTAGACCTTTACACACAAGTAAAGCAGTGTAGGATCATTGTGGTAGAGAACAGAGCATCAAATCTGGAATATCTTTCAAGACACATGGAGAGCAATGCCTGGAGACTTTTTAAGGAAATAACAAGACAGTTTTCCTAAGAGAGTTCAGGCATTGTTGAAGAAAAAAGGTGATCATATCAAATATTGCTAAAATTGTGCAAACTCTGTTTTGAACTGAAAAATGTTTTCTAACTGTTGTCTTGTGTCAAACTTTTTGACTTGGCTTAAAGCCCTGCGTTCACATCATGTAACCACTATTCGTTCTTCCTGTCATATGGAGTGCAGTCAGTGAGTGTGCCAACGGTGGAGCCGTTTGTTCACACTTGGGTCACATTAGCAGCAGCAAGCATCTTCTCCTGTATTTTCCATATGTATACGACAATGTTTTTTCTTTTACTGGCAAAACAAGTTTGTTGTTTCTACCTTCAGCAGGAGCAGTTGTCTTGCATATTTTTGCAAAGTACTGTACTTTGTAGGATGTTGTTGAAGTAGCTTCTTTGGTACTAAATCATCACTCTTGCAACTTTCTTATACATGTCCGGGCTTGTCTCATTGTTGCACACACCAGGGAATGTAAATGCATGGAGTTTCTAAGCCAGCGATATCATGATATCACATTTTTATAACACATAAAAATTATACCGGTATTATTGCTGATGATATGATGTGGCACACCCCTAACTCCTATTACCTTCCTTCAAATGTGTGTAAATTAAGTTTAAGTAACATTTTCAGTGCAGGTGTTTTGCATGTAACAGTGATGCATTGAGCAGTAGTTAGTTAGCGGGAGTTAGCATTACCATACAGTGCTGATGTATATCTTATTCATAACTAAGAGGATTTGGAGGATTTCTTCTGAGGCAGGGTGGGGTGTGGCACTGATTAGACACATATACTCCAAAAGAGTAGCTTTCGGAAATGTAACTATAAAAAATGCTTTAAAGCTTATCAAAAAGATAACCATTTGAATGGAGTGCTACCAGAAAAAGGATTCTTAAAATCAAGGAGCTGCTTTGAGTGTAAGACTAGTGTGCATTTCAGTGTAGATTCAATAATATTACAAAAATAACGATAAGAATGATAATAATGATGAAGCACTTACTGTCAGTTATTACAGTATTACAAATGTTTATCTAAGAGTAGCACATAAAAGTAAAAATGAAAATGAAACTGTATGCATGGGGTGTCAATGATCATTTATGTACCGTGTTTGCAAGTCAGGAGACGTGTGAAAAACCTTGTTGAGCGAGAGTGAGAAAGAAAGAGGGGGAGGGTAGCGCTCGAATGAGGGAGGAGAAAAAGAGGGAGTGTGATAACAGCTGTGGGAAGAGTTGTTGGCTCCGTGTGTTTCCCAGCAGCCTGTTGTGCTTACGGATTATTCTGGTACAGTGCCTGGATTATATGAGAGCAGGGGCTCAAATGTTAAAAAGATACTGTCAACCTCATGGTAATGTACATAATCAAAGCTCTGCTGTTTCTGTCTGCCGGTTTTCAGCATATGTAACGTGATACAGATCATAGGAAAAGGGTTTCCTTCATTTCCTTATTGTTGCTGTTTCAGATAGTCACATTGCGTGTTTTCAGTTTTAGTGTGTGTGTGCGTGTGTGTGTGTGTGTGTGTGTGCGTGTGTGTGTTGTTATTGGCAGCGGTGGTTATCAATACAGATTTGTGTTTGCCTTTTACATACTATGAATTCACTCCCACATGCCTGTCAGTACTGACTCTGTCATTCAGTCTTGGTGCTCGGTGGGTTTTCTTCAGAAGTCTATTTCTATGTGACTAAGTATGTGCGAGAAGGCAGACAGCAGTGTCAGTAAGTAGTGTCATTTGGATATCAAAGGTTAAAGGAAAAGTTTTAACTGCAGTGTCTCCCTGTCAGTGTTTCTACTTCTTTCTGTTTTTTTCTTTTTTCTGTTTTGGAGGGTGGGTTTCATCACCTAAACATAGTCAGCTTAGGCATGCCCAGGCAGTGCCCGGGTATTGGTATGCATCAGGTTTGCAAAGTGTGAAATGTTGTCTTGTCTCGCCAATCTTTTGAACTTTTTCTGTATTTTTGGAAATAGTATAGGTTGTTTTTTCACTACATATTTTGACCATTACAGTAAAACTTTGAAGGCCATTGGCTGTGTTGGGATAAATTCAGGGAGGTGTAATGTGTTGTTTATTAAAAGAGGAACTCGCAACAGCTTTATACATTAAAGTCTTTGCTGGTGATGGGACATGCATCTTGTTGACCACGTTTTACTCAACAGGCTCAAGGTTTGGGCTGGTATCTCTATCTCATTACTAGAATGGCTTTCCTACTATTTATTTGGAAGGATATTCTCTGTTAGGGCGAGTACGTTCTCCAAGTTCAGCTTGCACTACTTCTCTAACCAATGGGGTTCCACAAGATTCAATCCTGGGTCCATTGTTATTTTCCTTTTACATGCTTCCTTTAGTCAGCATCTTTCAATCTTTTAAGTCTCACCAACTGGATCGACTGTCCAGAGTAGCTGAACGTTTATCCCTGATGCTCCAATAATTGCCTTGTTTTAAACTCTAATAAGACTGAAGCTATTATTATAACTCCTTGTGATATGTATTCAAGAATTAGAAATCATTACTTCCTTTTGCTTATTTGTGAAGAGCAGTGTTCATAATCTGGTGTAATATTTGATTGCTCTCTGGACTTTGAATCAGATGTAAAATTGATCTCACGTTTCTATTTCTTTTATTTAAAGAACATTTTTAAATTGTGCGCTATATAGTCTCCTTTAAGCTGACAGAAAGGGAAATTCAAAAATTCAAAGTTTACTTTAAGTGGCTCATGATGCAAAATGACATCATCACATCTAGATTATTTAGCCTAACTTCTTGTGAAACACACTACTGCTCTCTGTCTTCGCTCACAAGCTTAATATCTATTAGTTCTCCCTGAACAAGGCTGAAGTCTAGGGATGTTAGAGCCTTTCAGTCTGTGGTGCCAAGACTCTGGAACAGTTTAACACTGCACTAACGTCAGGTTTTTCACACCAACATATCAAATCTTGTAAAACACCATTCATTTTTAGCAGCAACATTATTGTTTAAATGTTTTCTGATTAGCCACTGGGAGTTCTGGCTAAGGTTTGGAAAAGATGGTAATATTGCAGAAAATGTTTACATTGATGAAATGCAGTACAATGGCTTAAGCAACATGCTTTACATAAACCACCGATGTGAGTATGGCGCGTCATCCTTTCTAAATAAAACATTTATTCTGAAACTAAATTTTGGTGATAATATTGTGTTCTTACATTCAAAAAGTTTTGTCAGAGTTCAGATTGGAAGTATGGGCTAAGTCAGACATTCATGTTGGGTGTTGGACTAGGGTTGCCCTTTCACCAGTTCTCTTCATAATAGAATATCTAGGTGCAGCCAAGTGGTACAAATTGTGAGGTTTGGTAGTCTCAGGATCTTGACTGGTTTTTGCAGTCAACAGTGTGGTTCATTTGACTTCATCAAGCCAATGACCACCAGGTCACACTGGACTCATTTGCAATCATGTGAAGCAGCTTGGATGAGAATAAGCATCACCAAGGTTCCCAGCTGCAAAAGGGTGGAGTGCACATTCTGGTGGAGGGGTTTTCATGAGTAAGGGGAGAGTGGAGTGGGAGATTGACAAACAAATTGCTATACCATCCCCAGTGATGTGGATACTGTACTGGACTGTTGTGGTGCAGAGTGTGAAAGTGAAGCTGTCAATTGCCCGGTAAACCTGTTTTACCCACTCCAGTATGCTTGTGACTGAAAGAATGAGATTGCAGACACAGGCTGCAGATTTCTCCATTGGGTGTCCAGACTCTTGTTTAGAAATTGTCTGAAGCTTGGTCATTCAGGAGGAACTCAGAATAGAGCACTTCTCCACACTGAAAACAGACAGTTGAGGTGGTTTGGGCATCTGGACAGAATGATTTCAGGCAGCCTCTTAAGTGAGTCATTTTGTCCAACTGGAAGGAGGCTCGGGGGTAGACTCAAGATGAGCTGGAGAGATTATATCCCTTAGCTGTTTTGGTGTCCCTTCAGAAGAGCTGGAAGAGGTGTCTGGTCAGAGACACATCTAGGTGTTTAGACTGCCCACAATGTTGGTTTAAAAAGCAGCAGAATGATTGATGGTTATATTTTAAGTTGGATGCTTCTTTCTTCCACACTTGCTATGTACTCACGGTGTGTTTCTGAATAAGTTAAAAGTTGGAATTTCCAAGTTTTCGACTCAGTTTTCCTACTCAGAATGTCAGAACAACCCCAGCCAACCCAGAGTTAAATGAAACAAAAAAAGCATTATATAAAAAGTATTATACTTTATTGCTAGTAATATTTGAATGGCTCTACCTTTTTAAGAACCAAACAAATCCTGTTTTTCCGTGCTTTTTCAGGAACACGCTAACAGTGTGTGACATCACTCCTGAGTTTCAATATCCAAGTTGTCTGCAACGTGGCATCACACCTCTCCTGTGTATCTACTCTCCGTGTTTTCCAGTTGTTTGGAAAAATCTTGAGTACCCAGATGTGGTATCTTGTTCTGCTGCATTTATCATTATAAAAGGCACAACTCTTGTTTTTCTCTCAGTATTGTGTCTTTTCAGACACATCCTATGAATTTGGAAACATGACTCAACTTGTGCAATTGATTTAGTCGCTGTACATATAGATAGATATTCCTGGTGTCCAACTCTTCTTATTCCTCAGTTAGAATATGAACAAGAATTCATGTATGTGGTTATTTGCATTTTACAAAGATAGTTGGAGTTATTGTGTTTAATTTGAAATCATACAGGGTGCACAAGGGTGTATGTATTTTATTTAAAGCTAGGGGCAACAAAAGGGTGGCAAAGTAAGTAGTACTCAAAGAAACAGTTGGTTTATAAAAAGAGAGCCACAGTTTCTAAGAAGTATATAGACTGATTTAGGTCTTAAAAACAATTGAAACTCTTGAAATTTACAATTATATTAATTTGTGACCTTTGTGTGTTTATACGCACACAGTGCATCTAGGAAAGAAGCAATGGTTACACTGACAGAGCACCAGTGTTGCTCTGTGGAGAGAAGAGAACCCTCTAGAGGGCCAGCTATTTCTAGATTTCTAGATCTGAAATAAGATTTGTCTCCTTTTGGACCATGATGAGAACAAAGTAGACTATATCACAAATGGCTGAAAGATCTCTTCCTACCACTTTTTATTTTGAAGTTTACTTTTGGTGGCTTTTGTGATATGTGTGATTTAAGAAACCATTCTGTTTGACTTGATGTTCTCCCTTTGTAATGAACATCCCTTTGATATCACATTGCCTCCTCATATCTTAATTTCATCCTCTAATGTGCAGGCTTATTGTTATCTCAAAGGAAATTCCTCTGCCTCTCCCTAAATTTGTGTTTCACTTTGTATTCCTGGGAATGTCTGATAATATTATAGCTACAGTGCCCTTTGTAATGTGTGGGACAAAGACATACTTTTTGCCATCGTAGATGATTTTGCATGAACTGTTTAAAAATGTATAGACATTTTTATATACAGCCCTATTTTCAGAAGTTCAGTCTGAAAAATGACTCCATTTCTTTTAATTCACTATGAGAGTGGCAGGCTGTTGCAGAACCTCCCATAGTTTCTTGTGTTTTTCTATATATTTTCTTTATAGTTGTATCTAATCTAGCTATCTAAGCTGAGCAGAGTGGCTCTGTGTGTTTACAAACACTTGGAGCCAGTTTTTATTGAACACCGCTGTTGACCAAAGCCAGATTGGTCATACCGCATGAACATCAGAGGAGACCTCACGGGTGCCGGGTTGGAGCAAGGTTGAAAGTGAGGTGAAGAAAATATAAATCGTCCGTTCCATCGTTCACTGTGGGAAAAGTGAGGTCTCTGGCTAATGAGCTGGTGGGCTGGTAAGACATCAAAGGGAGTATCGGGAGTGCAGTGTATTATGCTTCACAGAGACATGGCTGCACCCGGACCACAGTGCACCTGGCGTTTTCACTTTTCAGGCCGACAGAGACGCCAAGGTGAGTACTAAGAAGAAAGGTGGAGGGATTGCAGGTTTAGTTGACGAAAGATCCAGGACATTTTACTGTGAAGGAATGTCTCTGCTCACCAGACATCGAACTTTTAGCTGAGAATATATGCCCCCATACTATTTACCACTGACCGCTGACTTTAACCGTATTGGTCTGGACTCCACTCTGCCTGTGGGCAGAGACAATAAAACTCTGGACCTTCTATATGCAAACATGCAGGACACATACAAAGCCACTGCAAGTTGAGAAGGATATCGCATGAACTGAAGGCGGGACTGATAAGTTGTAAAGACACATACAGAGAGAAGCTGTAGACCAAACTCCAGCTGAATAACATCAAAGCAGTGTGGAGATTGATGCAGCTTATCACTGGACTCAATCAAAGAGATGCAACAGCAGGGGAGTAGCCTGGACAGAGCCAATGAGCTGAATCTGTTTTTTAACAGGTTCAGTACTGGACTCCCTCTCGCCTGTCCTCACACAGCACCAATCTTAAGACCTCAGCAATCAAAAGCCCCTTTTCTAGTAGTACCTACTTGGGTTGACTCGCCAAGGATTGCCACGACTCGACTCAGATCGACTGGTTTTCCATTACAAACTAATAGTACTTTATTTGGGTTGTGTGCTTGTCGCAATGTGGTCAGCGACAGTCACTTGTATAATGTCACATGCTGCTGCCCCATCCTTGTTTTTATGGTTTCACAGTCTTTCTTACGTTTTTCATGGGGGGGTGGGGGTGTCACACTGAGCAGAGTGGCTCTGTGTGTTTAGGGACATCATGGGTGCCAGGCTGGAGCGAGAGTGAAAGTGAGGGGGAAAAATGTAAATCGTCCATTCCATCATTTTTTCACTTAATACAAGATATTTTTGCTTGAAATAAGTGAAAAAATCTGCCAATGGAACAAGTGAAAATTCTGCAGTTTCAAGATGCACTGTCTAAAAAAAAGTTCCTGTATCTTACTGAAATGTTATTCTGTAGCTGATTGTGTCTTATTTTAAGTGTGATGAGATTATTTTGACTAGAAATAAGACCGTTATACTTGGTAAGATTTTGAGTTTTTGCAGTGTGAAAAAGCCTCTTCACAGATCATCCAATAGGCTTTTTCTGTTTAGTTCAGGCTTTATCTGTCGTCCGTCTGTCTGTCCATCCAGATTTAGCCAAATGCTGCAAAAATTAGCAGCTAGCACTGTTTAGTGTAAAAGCTGACCTAAGATAATTTCATTAATAAGGTAATGACATGAGATATTTGCCTGTGTAGGTCATCCAGGTCATATAGTCCTGATCAAAAGTTTAAGACCACTTGAAAAATGGTATAAAATCATATTTTGTATGGTTGGATCTTAATTCTTCAGCAGCGATGGCGCACTTTTATAGGCACGTGGTCCTAAACTTTTGATCAGCTATAAAACAGCCTGTTTCAGTTTAAGCGTTGCTTTCAATAAATTGCATGCTCAAAAAACGTTTTGTCTCACTCCCCCATTTCTTCTTGTTGCATGTTGAAGCTCTACTTGGAACCTTGTTAAGATCCAACCATGCAAAATATGACTTTTTGCCATTTTTCAATTGGTCATAAACTTTTGATCGGGACTGTAGTAGTCTAAGGTGCTTGGAAAGAAGGTGAATGGAGTTCTTTCACCTCTCATCAAAGAGTCTTCTTCATTTCAGAACTGAAGAAACCTCTTGAATGAAATGGTGAAACATTTTAGAAAACTCCAGTTGCTTTCTTTCTAAGGTCCTTAGAAATTAGTTATTGTTCAACTGCCAAGTCAGTTGCCTGATCTCAGCCAAATGGAACATGCTTATTCATCATTAAATATAAAACTGAATGCAGGAAAAGCCAGAAATGAGCAGTAAATGAAGGTGGCTGGAGTAAAGATAAAGTGGAGCAACTCAAGGTATGAAACAACATTTGACTATGTCCAATTATGGAGCAAGTGGGTCAGTTTTATTAAGCCTCTACAGCCAGACTTTGTTGAAGTCTCTCCTGTTGCAATATTTGGAGTAAAATGCCTTATTCATTTGGGCTTTATGATGGACAGGTTTTTTTCTCATCAGGAAATAATATGCATCCTATGTGTATGTTGTTTTTTTCCCACTTGTTCTTAAAAGTTGAAAGATGGTTAATATCTGGATGTGCTATTACTGAGACACTCTGTGCTGGATTCCACTACTTGAAAACAAAGAAACAAAAAAATTCAGGCAGACACTGTCTCCAATGTTTTTTTCAATGAGGTATTACAAAAAAGTCTTCAAATTTATGTTCTTCAATTTTGAACTTCTGAAAATGGGTGACTATGTATAAAAATGGCTCTTCATGCAATGTTTTTTGTACAGCCCTCTTGAATTAAAGGTGAAAGTCTGCACTACAGTGCAGACTTTCTTGTTTTATTAGCTTGTTTTATTAGCAATCCACTGTGGCAGTGTACAGAGGCAACACTGCAGAAATTGTCTTTGTCCCAATCACAAACAGGGAGCACACTATATCAAGTGTTTCCAGTCACACTAACTACCAAGTTCTTCCTCTAACGCTTCCTAAAAAATGGAAATATAAATGAGATAATTATTAGGTCCACCATTCGCCACCATATCCTGGGCCTCCCTCGCACATGGGAGGCACCAACATAAATCCCTATTCTACACACACACGATCTTTCTCTTAGAATATAGGTATGAATACAACAGAATAAAGCAGTGATGAAAGCCAGCACAAATAAACTTTAAAGTGATTGCCACAGTGACTCTAAAGTCGAATCACTATAGTGAGGAAGAAAATGTTTGCAGTCATGCAAACAAATGCTTGCAAAGAGCTGAAGTTGTGTTAGCAGCAAAATGCCATCGTTCCTGTCCTGGTTGCAGTTTGCAGTTTATCATTGTTCTCTTGTCTTTTTTAGCAATAAAAATAAAAGTAATGTTCATATCTGCACTATAGTTTGCACCACTATTTTCCTCCTTCTGCATACAAACTGAAATCAGCTGATTGTAGCGCAAATACAAGTGAAACCAATAAGCAGAATCAACAGGCAAGCAGACTAACAAGTCCAAGGAACTGAACTACTGGGAACCTGTTCTCTACAAGAACTGGTTCTCAATTCCCGTCCGCACTCTAAGCCCCTCCTGAATGATCAAGCTCCTCAACTGATGTAGTCACACTTTGGGAGAAGCTCATTCATTTATTCATTGTTCATTGTGATTGTAGGAACATGGATCACCCAGTTAGTTGACAGCTTTGCTTTCACGCTCCGCTCCCTCTTTACCACAGCAGGCCAGTACAACATCAGCAGTACTGCAGATGCTGTGCCAGTCTGTCTGTCAATCATCTGCGCCACTCTCCCCTCACTTGTGAACAAGACATACTTGCACTCCTTCACTTGGGCCAAGAATTCATCCCTGACCCAGAGAGAGCATTCCACCGTTTCCTTGCTGAGGGCCATTGTCTCAGATTTGGAGGTGTAGATTCTCATCCCGGCTGCTTCATATCAGCTGCAAACCACCCTAGTGCAAGCTGGAGGTCACTCATTGGTGAGGCCAAGAGAACAACAACAACTGTGAAGACCAGGAACATGATCCTTAGGCTACCAAAGCAGAAACCCTAGGCTACTTGGCTTTCTCATAGACCTTGGCCTACAAATTCTTTTAATAAAAGTTGTGGATAGAATCATTTACAAAGGGCAGTTCTGGCAGAGTCCAGCTCTCACTGGAACGAGTCCGAATTACTTCAGGGACTAAATGGCCCATAACAACAGGTTAGTCAGCTTGTACTCCTGGAGTGCTGCCCACAGGATGCTCAGAGTCAAATGTCTTCTCCAAGTCTACAAAATACAAGTTAATTGAATTTTAAAAATATATATTTCTTGTTGTTTGTTTGTTTTTTTTGTTTTTTGGTTATCATTTTTTGTTTGTTTCACTCGTTTTCTAGTTTACAATTTTTTGCTGGTTGCAGTGTTGCTTATTTTATTGTAAATTTGGATTATAAGTCATTGAGTTTAGCATGAATGCACTTTGGGTAAAATCTGGCATATAAATAAAAGTGAGTGAACAGTGGATAACATAAGCAGTTGGTGATAGATGTCATCCTTGTGTCATGCAGGCTGCAGCAGGGAAGCTCTCAGTGGACAGCTTGCTGCAGATGTCCAGCTCTGAGCTGCAGGACATGATGAGACGCCTAAGCTCCAACTCAGAGGATCGCTCTCGCCTCACTACTGCTCTCTCCTGTCTAAAGAGTGTTAATGAAACAGGTGACCAAAGAACCTCCCCTTCAATGTTTTGTTGTTTGCGAGTCATTCATAGAATAATTCAGTCAGGATATTTAGTAATTCAGAGGATATTTAGGTAGGGGTATCTACAAGATTTTGTTAATGCTTTATTAACAAATTCATACTTTAATCATCTGAGGTAGGCACTGCATAGTTTTAGATGCTGAATAAACAACCCTACTTACTAAATTCCACTGAAGAAAATTAAGCTATTTCCATTTCCATGAATTTTGTCAGAGACCTGGTAGATTTTTTTCATGAATGGTCAGATTGTGTGCATCTATTTGTGGGATAATATTGTGAAGGATGCATGACATAAAGGACAGCTGACTGTGTCCTCTGTTAAGGAGGTAATGAAGCATTGAAGTTCTGTTCCTAAACATTTGGAGCCTTTGAACAGCTTTTATTATGGTTGCTGCACAGAGACTTCAGGGTCACTTCATTCAGCTTAGAGCCTTCTTTAGTGATCCCCATTAAGTATTTGAATGTACCCATTCAAATACTTACAAGCTAAAGACATTGGAAAAAGTTATGTTTTTGTGACATGCTAACGATGTGTAAATGAAGTGCCTAAAGATTAAATTTTATTAAATTAAAATTAAAAGGATTAAAATTTGGGTTTTTTGCTAGGTTGACTGTTATGTGTAGACAAAAAACTGTTTTATCCTTTCAATAATTCATAGGTCAGCCTTAGGTTGCTGAACAAACAAAACAAATGCTTCTTGGAAAATGATCAGGTACAGAGACTTAGCTGACAGTGAGTGAAGAAACAGTCACTGTCAAAAGAAAAGCTTTAGACAGTTAGAAAGCTGAGAGGACTATTGCCGATGACCACCTTAAAAAAAAATTACAGAAAAATTGTCTTATTCCTTGGAAGCAAAATATAAAGAAAGGAGGATTGACTCAAGATAATGTTCAACTCCTACAGAAGTGTTAAACATTTGATCAGACTGATTGTATTTCACAAGTAATGATCCAAACTGTCTTTGATTCTAGGAGGTGATCTGAGGCATAACTCAGGCTCCTGCAGTTCTGAGTCACAACAGGACAGCAGTCCCTTTTCTCCTATTAGCCCCTCTTTGAGCTCTGGTAGCCCTTTCACGTCATTAAAACCCAACAGCAATCATGGCCGCTCCATCTCTATATCAGTGGTACCCTGTTCAGATGACCAGAGACCAACTGTACCAGCTGAGGACATGAGCGATGCCTTCTCTTCAAGCACCCCTTCACTAACACAGGTCTCAAAGACCCACACGTTCAAGCCCTCCCACACACCACCACCACCCTCTCGCAAACTGTTGCAACTCCTTCCCAACATTGCACTGATGAAAAACAAGAATCATGACTCACAGCTGACCAACCGCATCGAGGATCCTGGGACACACAAGTAGGTTTTAGAAGGAATTCTGCAGTCATACATTTTTGACCCTGCTTTGACAGGAAGATTTCTATATATTTTCCAACTCAATTTCTTATCTCCACAATTGTGAAAACTATTTTTATAAAATCAACATTAAACTCTTTCATCTATCCTTATAGTGTAATTCATGAATCACATTTATAGTGTAAGGAGGTTTCACTGTAGATTTTACAGAATGTGTCTGTGTCTTTGCAGGGCCTGTAAGAAGAGCAAAGTGTTGGCTGCTATTCAGATCAATGGCTGTGGTATCAATCCTGAAGATTCAGCTCTAAGATCACCTCTGCTGTCTGCCCAAACACCTGGCCCTGTCCCAACCTCAGCTCCATACATGATGCCCGTCGCCCCCATCTTACTGGACAGTGAGTTTCTATAAAAGCTACTGGAGTGGATTTCTGTTCACATAGACCTTTGGCCCTTCTGTAGCTCTGTTTCAATTTGTCAAAATCTCTTCTTTTGATATGCCGGTTTCTAACCTTTTTCATATATCTAGCCATGCAGAGAAGTTCCCCCCAGACAATAAGAAGAGACATTGGCCTGGCTGTAACCCACAGGTCAGTAACCAGTTTGAAAAAGCCACTGCAGGTGATGCATTTTACATAAGGTGTAACAAACTCTACTTTTGAAAACTAACTGAAACAATATTTTGAGCATCTAACTTAAGCAAAATAAAATAAACAGGACATGTTAATGCAACAGCTATCAGGAGGAATTGGTGCATGTGCCTGTTGAGTCTGGGATGTTTACATGACATGAAGTGGTCTGTCTGTACAGTAGTTCTTAGAACATATTCAGTTTTTTTGAGATACCACTTAGAGTAAAATAACAAACAGCTAACACAAAAATTAAAACTAAACTGAAATGACACATTTTCAAAGATAAAATGCATTCTAGAAAAATGCATTCTCTAGTTATAGTTTTTCCGTTTATTCCGTAGATTTTCTGTACGCTTAGAAAAATCATTCAACCATCATTAGATTGCTCTTCTTTTGGACATGAGTGTTTGTATTTTTATCATTTCTAACTTTTTTTTTTTAAATATTCAACTTTATTCACGAAGAATTTATAATGTAATTTAATGGAGAGAATGTTAAAATCCTCATTCAACTTACTACCCTTTCTAACTCTACTTCCACAGATGTTGACCTACAGACACTGTTTAAATGTTAAAAAGTGAAGCCAAGACATTGAACTATTCAGCTTGTATTTATCTTTTTAGTATCTTTTATAGTTTTTGTTCAATTCCACTTCCAGGTCTAGTGGTGTTTCCTTCTTTTTTCACTCATTTCACCCATTTCAGAGTTTATAATGAGTGTTTATGGGATGATTGTTGACGGTTAGAGTGAGAGCTTAAACTGACACAGTGGCAGAAACCAAAAGATTCATCTTAAAATCTTCTCTTTCAACTGCTGTATCCACAGTGTTTGGTCTACAGCCATAATTTTAACGTCAAAATGTAGCCATTGTTGCCCTCTTTCCAACAATGTGTCTCTCAAAACTAACAGCTGTATACTTTTTAAACTGTGTAGATCCAAGTGTAGGGAGTACCTTCTAACCAACCCATAGAAATACAATGCATTTTCAGTCAGGAGTTTGTCTCATCAGCAGGAAAGACCCCACTTTTTAAAATCGCTCCTGTGGCCACATTTTTTACAGCAGGAACATTCCCCTGTTTCTCCTTATGCCACTCACTCACTGGTACTCACACACAAAACAGATCTTCTGCTAACATTCTTGTTTTTCATTTGAGATTCTTGATATTTAAATATTTAGATATTTAAAATGCATAATACCACTCGTCAAGTGATTTAAAGAATATCAGCTTTCAATATTCATTCAGATTTTTTTGATGAGTCTAAATTTTCTTTTGTCATTAGCTTTTTCTAATGTACATTTTAAAGATGTTTGGCTATTTTCAAACTTTGAAATTTCTTCTTCTGTGTGAACAGCTTTCAACTAAGGGGGGGACTTGATTCAAAAAATTTATCTAATTAATTAGAGGCTTTGTAATTAATTATTCTTGATTAATCGCATTTAATGGCACAAGAAAAATTGCCCCAAAAGTGCAAATGTTTTTTGTAATTTAAAAGGGTTTTAGTGGGCGACACAGTCAAATAATAGACATGGACATGAATATTGTAAACTCAAAGTCTTTTAATTTCTGGGGGGAAAAAGCATTTAAACTGCATTTCAATTCAAAACAGAGAAACAAAAATAATATCCCACCAAAATTGGGCAAACTTAAAAATAAAGTGCTATTTTAAGTATTTTAAGTACATTTTCAAAATGATATTGTCTTCAAATAATAATAATAAAAATTTCAACATAAAGTGCAGTTTTTCTTCTTAAAAAAATAAGGCAGAAACATAGAAGGTTATTTGACCAGTGTTACCTTTATACTCTGAGTAACCTTAGACAAATTATTTTGTTCAGGCTAAAACAGTGTGATCATCAAACATTTCAGTGCAAAAAATAACAAACCCTATGTCTCATTTACTGTCCGTCTCTTTCAGACAGTTACTTAGACAAACTAGCCTGTTCACAACTTCAGAGCTCAGGGCAGCTCTCTTTTTTGTTACTATGTGACCTGTAAGTGAGAACAGTCTCTCACATGGGACAGAAGTGGCCGGACTCTTCAAACACTTGGGGGCCACAACAGACAGCTGTGGGTGGGTCCCTGCTTGACTGGACCACCACTACAGCGGGGAGTCTGTCTCACTGATGGTGGATTCTTCTCTGTACAAACTCAGGGCCCTGTTACACAGGGCTTCCTCATCTGAATCACAGTCTGAAGACAATGAAGAGAGGAGGAAGGCTCTTTGTCTTTGCTGGCTCCTTTGTGGTGGCATCCTTACACTCTTCCTGCAGCAGGGCCTCGAGGCTGGTCCAAACCTCTTCTCGCTCTCCCCTTGCAAGACACTTCAAATCCTTAAAGCGTGGATCAAGC
>VOQK01016412.1:24285-36600 GCA_015052645.1 Benitochromis conjunctus
CAGTACTCTACTTTTTCTTTATTATTTCTCTCTCTCCTTGTCTCCTTGCTTTCTGCTGTGACCGCCCTCTCCGACTGTCCCAGACATCCCTGGCTGTAATTTGGCTCGCTCTGGTATAATTACCCTCTGACTGACTGCACGAGTACAGCAGCTCGGTGTGCATGTGAGAGAGCACTAAAGGGCCCCATTGATTGAAAGAGCAGCTCGAGTTAATGCACCATTCATAACAGTCGGCGGGTGAATTGTAAGAGGGGGTCAGCGAGGGGGGCAGGAGGAGGACAGGGGAGGATGGGGGGGTGAGACAAAGAGCAGCTAAATCTGGGTCACCAAAACAGCACGGTCAGGGGACGAGGTCTTTTTAATTCTACATCACTGTAAGCAACCGCAGAAGACAAATAAAAGCCCAAGTGCATTAAACAAGGGAGAAAAAATGAATGGAAGTAGGAAGAACAGGAAGGAAAGTGCAGGAGAAAAATATAAAGACGCAAAATGATCAAAGCTGAATATAGTTGTAAGAAAGTTGGCTGCAAAGAGTGAAGTGAGCATCATGCTCATAAATATCCTTTGAAAACAGCAGGTTTTGTTTACAGCAGCACAAAAAAGAGAAAATGTATCTTTTTCTTTACTTTGAACCAAGTCAAACTTGGCCAAGTGTTTGAAGACATGCAAAACTAAACTGGCTGAGATTTAATAAATGTGCTTGAAAAGTTTTATACACTCCAAGCCGAGTCAAAGCTGAATGGACTTCCCTTTAAAAAGCTTAAATCAAGAGGTAATGACTTGTTTCTAGAATAGTTTCTAGCTTAGGTTTCTCCTCTTCCACCTTGGAAACGTTGGACTTGGAGGAAGTAATTCAGCCGGCCGCTCTGTCAGCTTTTCAGCCATCCACGCTGAGGTTTCCTCTGCGGGCCTGGGCTGGGGAGTCCAGGCCGGGGATTGACCAGGCAGGCTTATTCCATCACCGAGACAGCCCCATTGTTCTGCCGCCACAGGAAGAACAAAAGGCGAGTGCTCGTGAGAGTTCAAGAGGCGCGTTTACCTGATTCACCGGGCCCTGATCCCCCCTGGGCGTATGCAGCGTAAGGCAACGCTGCCGCGCCCCCGCTCGGGCTCCAGCCATCTATTAGTCTTTGCTTGGTAACATTTGTTTTAGTGGCTGGTGAAGCGCCGCAGAGGGCTGGCTACAGTTTTTCATAGTCAGCCTCCGTTCAGCACATACGCAGCAGAAACGCGGCTTTCTGCTGTTAGAGTGAAGCACGAGCTAAATTTAGTCCCAAAACTGCGAGGAGGGCTGGTGATGACCGTGCAGAGAGAATATGTGCGTGTAACCAGTTTCAGTTAACACCACGATTTACTTCAAGGTCCTCTGAGCAGCAGTTTCAGAGCCTCTGCAGGAGAGTTTGCTCAGTTGTACAGTTGCAGATTTTCCCTTTTGACCCTTTTTGTCGAAGTCTTAATCCAGTTTCTTAATCCAATCCTTTTTGGCTTTGTTGGCTTAAACATGCTCTTCCTGCAGCCAACAGTAAAGACAGGACATGTATTTCTTAGAAGTTTAAAACGTGTGACCTGTTCTGAAATGTCATCAAATGTGTCATGGCTAGGGGATTTCTGTGTCTTATTTTTGTTTTGTGTGGAAACTGTTTGGTTTTTTTCTCACTTCCTGTGGAGAGGAAGGGTCTGCCTCAGGGCGGCGTGCGGGAGTTGGATGTTTTCCCCTACACCTGAACTGCATTTCTTCATGAAGTATGTTGGCGTGTGCGGCAGATCATCGCCAGATCGTCTTTACCTCTTCGGTGGTATTCAGACTCACCTACTCGTGGTAATTTCTGTTCTAGTCCGCCAGCTGAACTCACCAACACTTCTCTGAACAGGTAAATCGTGCACTCCTAACTACAACCACCTCCCCATTCTCCACCGAACCCCCCTAGTATCCTGGACTATAGGATGGACTCTTCCCGCCCAGTTCTGGAACTAAAGTAAGGCCAAACATTCTGACACCATGATTTGCGATCCATTCACTAGCTCTCACTGACACTCTCTCTCTCCCTGCACAGCCCCACCCCTCTGAGTCATCCTTCGACTGTGTAACAATCACTGTGCAATACATCTCATCAATGAGTATATTCCACTGGTATTCCTATTTATCTTATTTAGTCCTATTATATATTCTGTATTTATATATGTGTATATGTGTACATATGCTATATTTATGCTTATATTCGTACTCGCTCATTTCCCTTTATTTGGTATTCAAACTCTGCCACTCTGACGGTGCTGTGCTACTGGAAACTGAGTTATATATATAGCCTCTTGTAATGGGAGAGACTCTCATTACAAGAGATTAACACTGAATGCAGAGCCTCTGAACTCCTAAAGTTAAAAGTATTCACTGGCAAGAATTATTACAAAAAAGAGAAGCACAACAGACAACTACAGTGAAATCTATTCAGCATCACTCAGACTGTGAAGGAGGGATCCAAGATCCTGATAGAAACTTTTAGTAGAAAACTCAAGCCCCAAATATCCAAAGTGCTGCCCTCATTATATCTTAATAGACCTGAGTTTATTCAAAACACCTGTTAATCCAGTCAGTGACTTTTTAAAGCTCCAATAAGACAAAAAAATCACTAGAAACACCACAAAAATGACAATTACCTCAAAAGCTAAATAAAATCCATCTCAGGGGTTTCTGCCTCCATCCCAGCTCAATGGAAACAACATATGTTTAGAGAAATAGTGAAACTGGAGCTACTGTCTACCAGCCACATAGTCCTCGTGAACAAAGCTGATGGTTGTGGTAGCTGGGGGTGGTTTGGGACTTTCCATCACAGTCACCTCCATTGTGTTGGAATGACTACAGACATGACAGACTTGTGCAAAAATCCCAAAACCTGGACAAATGAACCCAAAGTGCAGCTATAAAAATGCTTTTCAGTGTAAACATCACATAAGTTTACAGACGGTTGATGATCAGCAAGTCCTGCTCTACAGGAGCAGACATTTATTAGTATTTTTGCAAGTTACAAGAAGTTTACCACCGAGGGATGTGTCAGGCCTTCAAACATGTCTGCATTTTAACACCATCTCTGATGCCCTCTCACTTTATGTTTCTCTGGGGAAATTTCTCAAACTGGAACAAAAAATTGATGCAGCATTGGTCTGTAAATCTTTAACAGCAGTAAAGGACTTCACATAGAAGAAGGAGTTGGGTTTGGCCTCAATGTTAGCATTTTAGCTGCTGCCATGAAAACAAAATGCTACTGTGACTGACCCAGACCAACAAACGTTTTGACTTTTGCAGCGATTATCTTCTTCTAGCAGCCCTGAAGAACTCTTAACCTGGGGGTCATTCACTACTTCTGACCATAAGTCAGTTATGATTAGCCAATTAATGTAAAATAATGACACTGAGGGATGGTTTGGGGTTGATTTCCTCATATTTTCACTGATGACCACATATTTTTGTCTATTTAAATAATTTATTTTCTCTTTTTTTTATAACTAAATTCAACTGAAAAAATAGAGTTTGAAGAAGTTTTTGGCCCTTCCTGTGGTCACCCTGCCTTGTATCAGTGTATTCAGCCTCAGGCAGACCACCACCAATCCCTCCATGCAGGACTGTGTGGAGCATGGAGGCCACAAGGGACAGAGTCACTTATCAGCCTCGGACAGCTGGGCTCAGGCCACGTGCTAATAACCTCCATGCATCAACGGGCTGAAGGTGAGGGCGCGGCGGCAGGCATTAACCAAACGAGGCAGGCGGCGAGGGCTGACGGGGCCGTCCTACAAGCAGCACATTGTTAGCATGCTGTTTGTGTAATTTAGGTACTTAAAAGACGGCGAGGGTTCAAAGACTGATTGCACCGTCGAGTAATCAGCCACCTCCACTGTGCGCCTGATTTATCACCCCCTCACTTAATAGCACTGCTTAACACACAGGTTTGTCCAGATTAAGTAATTACCTGAAAGCAAAAGTTTATTATGTGGTGCGACGGGCCGGTGATAAAGGCCTGCTGTCGAGAGCAGCCACAGAGAGGCCTCGGAGCTGCTGAATGAGAGCGATAATTAAAATACAATGAATTAAATTGTCGCTTCTGGGGCTGTCACCATGCTCCCCAGCTAACATCCATATTACCCTGCCGGCACCCTCGCTAGGGGGGCGCCTGGGATTATGCCTCACCCCGGACTGGCGGAGCAGCTGAGGGGGAAATGACTCCAATGGGCCATCTGTAAATTAAACAAAGACCTAGTTCCTCTCCGAAAATGAGCGAGGAGGGTGAGAGGGGAACAAACCTGAGCTAAGAATAACACCTGAGCGCACATTAGCTCAGTAAGGTTGTTGTGCTGGCGTCTTAATGAGGCGGAGGCCTCTGCAGGTACAGATGTTGGTGAACAATGAGAAGGAGGCAGCACGGGGGAATCTTTTGAGTGATGCGCCTGTGATGATGAATGCCTCGCAGGTGGAAGCAGAAGACGTCTTCTCTGTCTTCACACCGCTCTCCGAGGGGGCCCCGGACCTCCGGCTCGATCTACCAGAATAGATGGAGCCTCCGTCCTGTGGCGTCAGCACCCGTCCACCTCCCGTGTTGATAAACGCTCTGCTGCACGCCTGACACAATCTGCTGAAGCAGGGCTGTCTCTATTTGTTGACCCGTCCGCTCCCCCGGCTCCGTTCTCTGAACCGACTTTATTTGTTTGACATTGTGCTGCTGCGTGTGATGGAGAGCAGGCCCCTGGCTGACTTCATCAGGCCTATAAAGATGAGCCAGGAGCTGCTTGGCTCCAATGAACGCCCTCCAGCAGGCGCAGCCAGGACAGAAGAAGTTTTGGTTTAAATTTCTGACTACAGCAGGAAATCTGAAGGAATCAGAAGTCTGATCAAAAACAAATAGATGCCTCAGCACAGACAACAGGGCTCATGGTCACATCACAGTCATCACACATCACTCATTTTGGAGTCATAATATTAGCATTTTTGCCATATCTGGTCAGTTTTTTCGGAGCCAGAAGTGACCATATTTGGACGAGTGGTCGCAGTGCTAACAGCTAATGCTAGCTAGTTTAATTAGCAGACTAAATCCATCGCTTGGATAGATACCTTTAAAAATTTACTTCTGATGAATCTTTTGTCTAAAAACAAGCTATTTTAGAGCCAATCTCTGTAAGGTCAGTAAACTGAGACTCAGTAAAAAGTCACATTTTTTTGATTGGCCAACTTCAAGAGGGGTAGGTAGCTACTCCTAGCCTTGAAAATTGTATTCCAGGGGTCCAGTTTAGTAACGTGGAAGTGTAGCAGGCAAGTTGGAGCTCCTAAATATACAAACTTTAAGCCAGAATGTGTTTATTTCTGCTTATGAAGATTTTAACAATGAAGTCTGTGGTGGACTGACTCACCTTTGGAGCCTCTAGTGGAGGTTAGGGGAACTGCAGTTTTGTGGCCTTCTTGTTTAATCAGCACAAATTTTATCCAGTGTGAGTGGCTATATACTCAGCTCTGAATTAAACAGAGAACCTGTAATGTAAAACTTTTATCTATAAACTGACGGTATAGAGGAAGAATTGTTCCACTCACCACCATTGTGTGACCTTTGTTTTCTTACTCTTGACACGCCTCACAAAAACCCTCTTTAGACACTTCAAACTCTCCTTTCGTCCTTTCTGTGTTAAACAGAAGCTTGTGGGAGAAAGGAGTCAAGAAAAGGAGACAAAGCTGCAGGGAGCTGACTTTCTAATCCTGATTAACACTTTCCCACTGCTTCAGGAGCCACACACGCTCAGTGCAAACGCTGCAGGTCAGGAAGTTTGGACTCACACAAACTCCAACAACATCCCCTCTGATCAGGGTCTTGAACACACAGAGGGGGAATTACAATGCATAGCTGAAAATTACAGGACCCAGACGTCCATGGCTCGATGACACGTTAGAAAATCTCCCCCCATAAACAAACCGCTGACTCGAGTTTAGTTTAGAAGGCCCGCTCGCCTTGTAATCGAGCAAAACGAAGCAAAGCGTTTCACAAACGTTGCCACGGCGCTTCAAACAGAGGAAGAATTACACCCTATGAGACCCGAGCGGGTCTCATTCAGGAGGATCCACCTGCATTCGTCGTCTCCTTCTCTTCGCTCTGGCTTTACGGCACAAATCAGCCTGGATTTATGGCTCAAAGGGAGGTGGGCTGATGTTAACATTTTGGCTCATTTTTCATCGGGTTATATCGCCTTTGAAACTTGCCACAGCTCAGCCATCTACATGTAGTGTCTCAAGCATGCTTCCCTGAATCAGACTGCCTGTTGCTGCAGCTGAAAACATTCCCCAAATGCTCTTCATTTAACATACCCCACATATGATCCTTCTTAAAAACACACTGGCCTTTAAAGCTTTGAAGATTTCAGCCAATTAACAAAACCAGCTCAAAGACTGTGGTGACATTTTTGAGGAAATTTCAGAGCAGGTGATTCCACTAAACTGAAAATTCATTCATAACTCAGCATTAATCCCAGTGTGACTTAAATCCTGCTTCAGAGCACAGGCCTCTGACCTTTTTAGCTAAATAGTGGACCTAAACGTAACTTTTATGTTGGGAATTCAAAGAAACCGTTGATTGAAGAAGACCCAGGTCGTTCTGTAAGGTCACAGTTTTTTAAATCTGCAGATATTTGATGCATATCAGCTAGAGCTTTGACCTCATTGGATAATCTGATATGCTTTGACCTACAGACGTGATTCAATGAAGAAGAAGAAGAGAGAAGCTACCAGAAGCAGCTTCATTGTGTCTGCAGTTAGGTTGCATGCCAACGCAAATCCCCGCTGTCATGAAGCTATTTGTCCGTGAGTAAAGACAGCTGCTGGATCACGGAAGAATGAGAGGGAAGGTTGGAGTTTATGGGGAATGAAGAGAAGTTGATTAAACATTTGTTCTGGACAGATTTTAGGAGGAATAAAAGTCACGAATCTCCAGCTGAGAAAGGCCAAACTGCGTTTCCTCTAACCTGCACCTAGCTCAGAGTCAGTAATCAGAGTTCATGATAGTCAAAAATGGCTAAATCTCATCTCGCTTTATTTTTTTGGTTATTCATCACAGTTATCGTCTTGTAATTAGCAACTAAAACGCTGAGCAGGTGCAGTAATGTGGTTTTCCCACTGGCTGAATTGCATGAATTTATGAGCGTTATGTGAGTCTGCAGGAGGAGGTCGGGGTGGATGGTGGGTGCACAGACCTAACAGAGATCAGAGTTCAGCTCTTTTAAAGTTGATGTGAGACAAGCAGGTAAAATCACTGGTAAAACTCATCATGTTTGCTGATATTTCACAGGTGTACGTAAACCAGGCCGATACTGATACAGTAACAAATAGTCCTGTAGCAACTGGTCAATTCCAAGTTGGCTTTTTGAATAACCCTGCCAAACAAACGGAGTAACAAACCAAACCACTGCTGAATTTAGAGGAGGATGATATCAGTGAACAAGGCCAATATTTATCCATTACTGATACTTGGCCATCATATCAGTACATCCTAATCTAAAATAAAATAAACAATACATTTTTTTTTGTTGTTTAATTTGGTTGGCTTTTATGATTCTTGTTTTTATTTACTTTCCCTTTTACCTCAGTTTTTATGTATATATTTTCATTTAATCATCTGCATTTTATTTTCTGCTGGAGATGCACCTTCAGGCATGTCTATGGGCTAAACATGCAGCTAATCTAGGACTAGGATGGGAATCAAACCTGTGACCTTCCTCTATTAGAACAATGATCCCACCGTTGTTTAATAACTGAATCTACTGGATGCACTCAAACAGCTGCAGTAACAATACACCGAGCTCCTCAGCAGAGTGTAGTATTGATCTGCATCAGGTCTCTCCCCTCCACCTCATCCCCAGTGGGCGACCTCTGACCTGCACAATTCAGCCTGCTGAATGGGAGCTGCGTGCGCCACAAAGCCCAGCGAGCAGCGCAGTGTGTAAAGATAAAGTGCCTAGCTTAGTGGAGGAGAAGAAGAAGAGGCCGCCTCACACAATGAGAGCACAATTAAACGCTGACTCGCACCTCATCTCGACCTGCCTCAGCGAATCATAACGGGACAAAAGCACGGGAAGTGGAGGGATCAAGTGCACCATTTCAGACCAAAAAAATAGCTCCTCTTTAAAACATATGCAGACAAAAAAAACAGATGAATCATCGCAGTGATTCATCTTAAAAGTCCCGACTAATGACTCGTGTTTGGACTTATTAGCAAAGCGCTCTAATCTGCATATTTCCTGACCTGATTTCAGGCCCAGTTTGGCCTGGTTTGGTGGCTAATTAGCTTGAGAAAACACCACCAATGGTGAGAAGACAAAGCACAGCAGGACAACAATTAGTCTAAAAAAAGCTTTCTGAATAAATTAATGAGATACATCTTCTACTCAGTGCAAACGTGTGGGGGGTGCACAGTTCTGCAGCACTATATACATATGAACAGGGTTAACAGAACAAATATATCAAATGTACAAATATACAATCTGGTGTAACAAAAGAATAAGCAGCAAATGTGTAAATAAATAGGGTTTTTTGTACATACAGTTCGGGTTAGAGCCAGAAAAAGCAGATACAGCAGAGGGATGGAAATACAAGCTTCACCTTTTATGTCAATTTTGATGAGATTAACCTCAAAACGCTGTCGTTAGTGTCAGCTAGCGTCTAGCGTTACACCTGGTGGATGTGAAGAGGCTTACGTTTACTTAATCTGTAAAAGTGGAGGGCGGTGAAGTTGAGCTTTAACGTTCAGTTTCTGTGTGATCACTACAGGAGAGGAGTTAAAGCCAAACAGTTTGTCATTCAGGAGTCAATCTGCTCCCACCTCCTGGTGGCTCCTGGAGTGTAGCGAAGCAAACGGGAGATAAAGTAAAAGAGCTGTGAACAGGCAGAGTAGCATAGTTCATGAGCAGCATCTGAGCCTGCAGGCCACAAACAAATTCATGCTAACGATCAGAGTTCAGCTGCTAGAATATCTTAAAAACAAATGACGATTCATTTGATTAATGGTGAGTAAGTGTGTGCTTGCACTTAGCATCACATGTGAAGACGTTGTTAGTGAGCCTGTAGATGTGGAGAACAGTGAATTGGAGTTTTAATATTTAATTTCTGTGTGATCGCTACAGGAGAGAAGAGGAGTTAAATCCAAACAGTTTGTCATTCAGGAGTCAATCTGCTCCCACCTTCGGCTCCTGGAGCGCAGGGGAGCAGCAGGGTGATGGACGTGGGTGTAATGGCATGTTTCTTACTGACGGGGAAACGGGATCACGGCTCCTCCCGAAAGCACCGCCAGCTCGGGAGGAAACACGAGCCTAAGTGACCGCGAGGGCTGACACGAAACCTCTGCAGGCGGCCTCCCGCCCACGTTCACAAGGAGGCCTCCCCGCTCTCTCCAATCCCCTCAGCCGAGCTCTCGTTTCCTAATCACGGGCTTCCCCTCCGTCTCTCAGATTGCTCGGTAAGTCCCCGAGCTTTGCTCTGCCAGGAGGATCAATCAGCACGATCTATGAGTGATGACGGGCTTACAGAGCTAATAAAGGTTGTCTTAGCAGGCGTGATTTTGGTAAATTTTCTCCGTCTGTTAATGCTTTTTCCATACAGGTGGTTAACAAGTACGAGTAACCCTTTCACCGTCTCTCCTCCACTGTTTCACTGCAGTAATTAGATTAAAGCTTCACCAAAGAAGGAAAGAAAAGGGCGTTTGTGAGTGTTTATCCTGTGACGGTCAGGTGTTCCTGCTTGCTCACTCAGATGTTTTTATGAAAGACAAATGTGATATTAGTCTGTAGGACTGTAAATAAAATGGATGTAACTCCTTTGGTCTGGGTCTGAAGTGCCATAAACTAATCTAATCCATCACTATGGATTAAAAACAGTGCAGTCCTGATTTCCTGGGCCAAAACTAGTATCCCAGTTATAGTGAATTACAGTCACACGTTGCTAACTGACTACTATAAACTACTTATTCCAGTATCGCCTTCATATCTGGTCACTTTCCAGTTAGAAAGATCAAAGCTCAGGGCTTCAGACTGATAGTCATAAACCCCTGAGTGACGACACAACACAAACCAGGTGATTTTGGGGTCTGGAAGTCTTGTAAGAGCATCACGTGTCTCTCAGTTCCTCTTGTTTGAAAAGATCTTGAAGACTTTTACATCCTAGCTCTACATCCCCCATCAGTGTCCTCGACATATGTCTGTTGGCGGTGACCTTTGGAGCTCTATAACTTTTCTCCTGTATTTTACATGTTCTGGCAGCCTGTGCCTGTTCATCGGACCATCCTGTCTGTCCATGTCTTTTTGAACACGATCCTTTAAAGAGTCATTTCAGAGTGTTAGAACTGATGTCCGACTCCAACAAAAAGGCCTCTTAATGAGGCTCTAATCACTTTCACTGGCTTTCAGCGTGTAAACCACTTACTTCAGCGCGTTTACGAGGGAAAATATTCCTCAGCATTGAGCGGAGAGCCGCGTCATCTGTGGCGTGTTTTTTAACGGTCGCCATGGGCCGCCGGCTTTGCAGCTGAGCGCTGGTGCTAAGAGGGGAAAGTTTGTGAAACGCGAGCTGCCTCGCTGTCTCTCAGGCCGGAGCTTTAAAAATCCATGAACGTGACAAGCCGGTTCTTCATAAAGATTTATAATCGGCGGGCAAACACCAGACCGTGTGTTTATCCTCATGTGCGAGCTTTGATTTTCTGTGCAGCCCTGCTAATTAGCTGTTATTGCTGATTTCCAGCTGCTTTCTGCAATACTTACAAGGCAATTAGCGTGCCTCTTCTCATTTCACAGTAACTGTGTAAAGAGCGCCGGAGCTCAGTCGGCGGCTGCCTCACAGGACGGAGGTTGTGGCTGTAGGCCCGTCACTACACTCTGTCAACCTGACATGTCAGGCCTTCACAAACATGGAAAACATGCTTAGCTTCAGGAATAATGTGGAATAATTGGATTTTTGCAGCTAGACAGCGAGGTTAGAAGTCCACATTTGTGGGCAGGTAAAGGTTTCATGGCGCTGCTGTCTCCATGAGACCTGACCTGAGACGAGCTGATGTGAAGACATGTGGAGGGTGTTTTAAGGTTTACTTTATCCAATTGGTGTTTGTTTTGGAGGGAGAAGAGGTCCGGGGATTTCCATCAGCTGGCAGTGGTCAAAGAAGGAGAGGAAAATGTTCTGCATCTGCAACGTCTCCAATCCACTATGCTTTCCTACAGTCGCTGTCCCAGTATTTGCATGGTTCTTTACACCACTCTAACCAAAGCACATCTCATTTTTGTGGGTTTTAGTTTAGAATCAGACTCTCTGCTAAAGATTTACAGCACCAGCAGCAGCTAACAGTTGCTACATGAGTTTATTGGACCTGTGGGAGCGGGCAGATTTAAAGCTAGGGAAGATCAGCAGCACATGAGCAGTCCGACCCTGAGCGCTGCCCTGGCGTCTCCTCTCCGCCATAGTTAATGAACGTATTACAATATCAGCAATTCAAACTAATATAAGAGCTTGTTTGGTCACAGCTGACGTGATTTTAGGAGGTAAAAACAACCCAATGCATGAACAACATGATGAGAACACATGCCTTCCACCTTCAGGACGTGATAGGTTCAGACTTATGTCAGAAGTGAGGCTGCACAGTGTTCTCCACAGACGGGGCGATTTTTACATTTATACTCATGAAGCAAATAAAATGCAGCTGAAATATAAAAAATCAAAGGTTTATTTTTTCAGATAGTAATCGTTTAGCACAATGTGGTTGGTATAAACTGAATGTATAGCAATCAAATTAATTTTATATGACCAGATTTCAATCATTTTTAAGTTTTACATTGTACTAATGTCACAAAACTAAATGAAAATGTACATGTAATCAGATTAATAAACCCCTTTTTCTTTTTACCCCTGGCCCAGTGGCAGGCCCATTTTACAGGCGCTCTTTCTATGACTGTAACTCTATTACCGTTTGTGCTAGACACAAAATTCAGATGATTTCATAAAGAAGAAGAGACAAGCTTTATGGGCATATTTGATATATCACGGTAGCACAACGCATTCACAAATTACTGCTGTCTATATGGATGACACCCAACTTTATCTATCCATGAAGCCAGATAACACACACCAATTAGTTAAACTGCAGGAATGTCTTAAAGACATAAAGATCTGGATGACCTCTAACTTTCTGCTCCTTAACTCAGATCAAACTGAGATTATTGTACTCGGCCCTGAAAATCTTAGAAATATGGTATCTGTTATGGTTACGGGGAGGACTCACGCGCAGGACTCCAGAGTCACAGTCTCACAATAAT
>VOQK01016416.1:3093-28087 GCA_015052645.1 Benitochromis conjunctus
CACACACACACACACACGCACACACACACACACACGCACACACACACACACACACACACACACACACACACACACACACTCTCTCTCTCGCAGGCTTTGCTTTGTCTTGCCGGGTGGCCTCCTTGACTTTACCTGTCTAACATTACAAAGAGTTCAGAATGCCACAGAAACAGACGCACAAACATCTGTACATGCGCACACTTTGCGGTTGTTCTTTTCAGTCAATTCACCACTAAGTCAACCTTCTTTCCAAGAAAACTCCAAAAGCAAAAGAAGGAAATAACACACGCGCACACGCCCACACACAACAACAACAAAAACAACAACAAATATGTGCTTGCTGGTGCATGTTGGCATGCAGACACACGCATGCATTATACATGAACACAAACACACACCTATACAGTGCAGCTAGAGATGTACTATACGTACACGCACGTGCACAAATACCAAAGTGCAATGGGGAGTTTGAGAGAGGAAGCCCACAACATAAATATCCAATTACTAAACACATCAAACGCACAGAGGATGAAATATTGATAACTTTGAGATATTTATGTAATCCACAATGGTGCCTTATATAAGTGTTCCATTTAGAAGGAGAAGCAGAAGTGTGCAGGGAGGTATTGTTTTTCTTTTTTTTAACATCACAGAAAGAGAAAGAAACTCGGTTGTATGTTGGCAGACAATGGTGTGAGCATATGAGAGCACTGGCTGAAAGCAGTTGAAAATGTACACCCTCTTCCTCCCTGCGGTTCTCTCTTACCCAAAGTGCTCGCACTGAAGAAGATACATGTGCGAGCACTTTGGGTGAGATGTCTTAAACGCGAGTGTAAACCGCATTCAAGGGTGAGCTACAGTCAGAGATTCCCGTCTCAGAAATAAGAGAACAAATGAAAATGAAAGCAAAATGAGTGATGACTTAATCAGTAGTGGGGCTCTACTCTGCTTTTGGGTGTACATTTATGAGGGGGAGTGACTGGGATGTTTTATTTGGCAGTTCATATTCGGCTGTCAATCTTTGGGTGATAAAGCACGTTCCAAGCATGTGGAGCTGACGGGGGAAGGTTTCGGGCCTCTGTCTTCGCCGCTCTGCTTTGAGCTGCAGATCATAGAGTGTTTGCAAAAGCATAAACAAGCAAGAAAATATGGATTCTCTAATTAATTGTAAATTGTCACCGCTTGAAGTGGGGATGCTGAGTGATGTGTGCATGTAGAGTGTGTGTTTGTGTTTTCATGTGTGAGAGAAAACGAGAGGGGGAAAAAAACAGAGGGGAAGGCTGAATAATTTGACTTAACTTTCGTGCCTTATCAACAAGCCACTCTTCATGGTTTTTCCTTTGAAACTGCTGTTCCCCACTAAGGCCGAATAAATTAGAAGTCTAAATAGGAATAATAATGAGAGCATACATTATTTCTGTTGTTGGTACTGGTTGATGTTGTTGTTGTTGTTTGTGTCGGCAGGAAGGCTCAGATCTCCATATATGCAAAAAGAAAAAAAAAAAAAAAAAAAAAAATTCCTGAAACTACAGACAGCGGAACAGAGGGAAGAGACGCAGAGAGAGAGAGAATGGAGTAAAGGCAGAGAAAAGACAGAAGAGGAAAAGATTTGATGAAATGGAACGCCTCCCTGTGTCGTGAATGACTTATAAATTCAAATAATTCCCTGCAATGTCAGTCAAAAACATTGTTCTATTTAGACTACAAAATCCTTGTTTATCTTCAGGTCTGTACTCAGTATGTTAAGTGCTTCCAGACAGAGTGAAAAATCATATGGAAGATTATGGTCGTGCAAACATTGTTATCTTAAACCTATGATTCAAGCATGGTGCCCTGCTCTGAATGAGCATCTTAGTCTCGGTGTGGTCCTACTGGCACTTCCCTTCAGGGAATTCCCCGATGCAATGTGAAAAAAATATTATCACAATAAGGCAAATCAAAACTTACATTCCTCAAACATCTTTATAAGGTCAAAATAGTGTTGTCTTTTGCATAACTGGTGTTTTAATGTCCAACGTCAGGTCACGAGGCACATTTTACCTTGAAATATACCCCTTAAGATCAACTTTAACGTTATTTACTTGAACCGTTTATGAAATGTAAAAGTGACTGTAAATAATATAATAAAATAATAATTCAGATTTATCTGATACTAGTCATTTCACATGTTATCCAGGAGTCAACTACATGCTTAGACTGTGCAGCTTAATGGTGTAATAAAGGGAGTACCATGAAAAATCATGGGCTCTTTTTTTTGGTCTTAATTTCACTTCATCGTTTTCAGTTTTTCCTGCCTGCTGAAAGGCAAGTGCCTTCCATTTTTTAAAAATATTTTATTTGACCCTGACCACATATTTTGAAGAAGAGTAACTAAGTGCATCATTCCAGGAAATAAGCGAGGACAAGTCCTTTCCCACGATGACTTAAAATATGTGTAAAAAACACACACGCACACCACTAGCAGACATACAAAGGAAAGACAAGAATTTTAAAACAGCATTTGATCACGGATCGCCTACATGTGGCAAATGTCTCAAAACTAGAAAATTCATCGCTTTCCTTCTCTGTGGATGACACTCATTAGGGAGTCTACAGTGCTGTTGTTTTCCTGCATAAAAATGATACAGCCTAGAGTGGAGCTACATATCTGAAAATGTAGGCCTGACGATGATGACCTTGTGTTCTCATTGGTCTTTTATATAACTGTCACTGACTCTAGCCTAAAACACTGTTTTCCTAAAGAAAAAGCTTCTTGAGCATTTTTATTGACTTTTTTGATGCAAAATTAAAAATACATCTCTGAACGATTGAAAACTGTAAGTTTTTTTCTGTTCAAATCAACAGTGTAGAACCACATAAAAATGCATGCTATGTGCTTAAAGTGGTTGTTTTCTGGTATTTCTGATGCTAATAAATAGGTCATGTTGGTGTGGGTAGAAGTTAATGTTGGTTCCTCACCTCCACTGCCCTTTCTTCATAGAGACCGCCTCTGAAATTCCAACACTGACATGCAAAATACGGACAGCAACTCTTATGCACTCACAGCACTGCGCAAGGTGCTGCTGCCCTCAGCCCTAAACACAGATCAGCTTCAGAGGCCGTGCACTTTCTAGAGTTTCCCTTTGGTTAGATGATGAGAATAAGATAAAATAATAGAATAAGGGCTATTTTATTCACCTCTGGGGAAATCCGTTGCATAAATAAGGACAGTGTCAACTATGGGTCACTGATCATTTGCATTAATAAAGATCTAATTTCATTTTTAGCCTTGTCATGGTCCCATGTTTTTGCATTGTTTTTCTTGTGGTTTAGTAAGACAAGTTTGTGTTCCTCTGTCTCTAACACAACGATTAGTGTTCGTTTTAATGTGTGCGTTAGCTTTTGCTTGTTATCCTTTTCTACATTGGTTGGTTTCATTTTTACTTCCTCTTTTGTGGTTGTCTGCCCTGTCATTATGGCCCTCACTGTTTGGTGACTGCTTTCACCTTGTTCACATTTATTTGTCTTATTTTAAGCTATCATCAAACTTATGTGTGACTGTACACACATATGTGTCTGTGTTAGGATGCATACAGTATGCATGTTGGTAATAATCCCCCTCTCCCAGACTAAGTCACAAGCTAAGTATGAGGTGCTACTGCCTGGTAGCACAAAGCATAATGTGAAGCTCATGTGACTGTATTAACCTTTCAGACCAAATCTCCTGGAGTCACGAATGAGAGCGAGCGAGATCAGAAAGGAAAAGTTGAAGAGACTTTAAAAGCATGAAACAAAGCGAGCAGAGAACAAAACAATCGAGTTATGTCTCGTTGCTCCTCTGAAGCAACCAAGTCTCAGTTTCTATCTCTGGTTTGTTTTGACACAGAGTGTCTTTAATATGCAGAAGTGCAGATTTGGCAGTGAATTGTCAAGTAAATCAAAATGAAGCAGGGAGCACTGCGCAGCACTACATGTGGCTTCAAAAGCAACACAAAGAACTACAGAGAATAACACCAACATGTTCTTATAATAAAATTGACGTTTTTTTAATAAAAACATGATTATATCCATATTTGGTTTCATAATTCGAAACAGACCGATAGACTGATGAGTCTGAAAGATAATAAACTGGTAGATGAAGGAATCTTGCTGGTTTGATGACATGGATTTATCATTTTGCCATGCTGGTCCTGTGGTTAAAGAATCAGTGGAGCCTTTGGTCAGGATCAGATGATTCATTGAAAAGCAAGATACATTACAGCTTCCCAGAAGTCCTACTATTATTAGGCAGACCACAATGCCGCTATGGTATGAGCTATCAAAGGCACTACTTTTTCTTACAGGGGTCGAGGAATGGGGGTGGTGGTGTGTGTGGTTGTGGTTTTAAAATTTTAATTTAAAAAAAAAAAATTAAAATTCCAGTACACACTGACGTGGGGCTGAATGAATAGAGGTATTTATGCTTAGTAAATGTCTCTAGTCATGCTACCAAAGTTGAGATGATCTAAAAAATCTAGCATGACGATAAATTGTGCTAATGAAATGAATCAGCTCATTTGAAAGTGTAAAGATGGGAAGTGCATGATATGGAATGTAATCAAAACCAAATTGAATATGCTCCATAGCATGGTGTTTACACATTTGCCTGGAAAGCAAAGGTTGCTGGTTCAATTTCAGTCAGACATACAAAGCCCCTTGGGGCTTGTGTCAGCAGGTGTAAAACTGCTGTGGTGTCCCCTTGTCATGGGGTCAAGGGAGCAGCAGAAAGTTTCTTCATCAAAATCTTATTGACTTGGATTTGCTGGCTTTAACCAAAACAATAACCTTTCTGTGTTCTTAGGCAGTACATTGGGCTAATTTCTTCGGCTAAGATTACTGTTTACTAATGACTGATCTCAGTTTTAAACGTCACAGACATAGTGCTGTGTGCTGTTTTTTTTTTTAACTATGACACTGACATCAGCATGCTACAATACAGAAAGTTTGAAAGCTTTGCATTTAGTTGGTCATAAACCAAAATATTGGAGATATTCAAGCACTAGCAAAATTTGATGGTCATCCGATAAATTAGTTGGTCACTGCAAATTATTTGGCTCTTTACTCAAAGCCATAAATGTGAATCTCCTAATGCCAATAGAGAAGACCAGGGGCAAGCAAAATCATTAGGATACATGCATGAATAGAAAGATACAGATGGCTGTTGATCACCATAGTCAAACCTTGCATACATCCAACCATCCAAAAAGTCCTGAGATATTGCTGTCTGTGACATAGAGGTGGACAGCCTAAGCAGCCCTAGCTGTATGGAGGCAGCATGTGATAAAGTAGGTATAGCAATAGAATAATGTTTGTTTACTTTATTCTGTTGTTGTACTTTTACAATATGGATATGCATGATTACTTCAATGACTGTATCCATATAAAAAAACAAAACTATCCAAGTGGGTGTTTGGTGCTCTTGGAGTGCCTCTGTGATGCTAACCTAGACATGAATATAAATAAACTGCTGAAAAAAACCCCACCTAGGGATTTTTCATTGCCTCTAGCCATATACTATGTGCATTCACAGAAAGAACCTAATTAATGTAACACCTGCTTCCAATTTCCTTGGATTTCCACACTAATCATGCAATCAAGAGACTGAATAGAAACACCCTAGATGCAACAATAGGAAACCGTAAGGCGTCACTGTGCTGTTCTACATCCTAGCATCGGACTGATAACAGAGAAGTGAGTATCTACGTAGAAACAAGTGCTTTATATAATAAAAAAACAACCTGGTAACAACAAGGGAGCTAGTTTGATTCTTTTTACTCTGTAAACTAACTCATTAAATATTTTAAAAATATTATCACATTTTGTTTGTAGTCTTTTGTGCTACAACTCTTATCTGCTTTCTTTAGCACTGTTTCAGGACTCAATGGTTGCATCACTCACACCCTCCTTATAATTGCTCCTCCAGAGTTCACTGTGTGTGTGACATGCCATCCATGCTTCACCACAACCCTTGTAAGAGTCTCAAAACCATTTAGCACTGCGGTGCTACTTTATCTAACGACACCATAGGGACACCTGGCGGTACAGAGAAACCTTGAGGTGACAATATTTAACATGGCAATGTTTGTTTTCCACCCTCCCTCATTTCTTCGTCACCTGCTGGGATCACACTCCATTGGGCATTTGCCATCCAACCATCCGGAGTCTCAGTGTATCTCATGTGGTGGTGTACACACTCACACTTGGCATTTTGAGCAAGATTTCTAGAAACAAAAGACATTAAAAGGATCTTCCTGGAAGTTACTGTGATTGCTTTGGAGTACATATTTGGAGTACCCATGGAGTATTGTGCTTTGAAAGGATTCCTAGTGGTTTTAATAATACAAGGTAGGGAGGTAGCACATAGATATGATTATGTATACAGTGATGTTCTGATTTGATCCACTGGCAATCTGAGATAATGCTACCACATATGCTTTATATGTTCATTACAAATGTCATGCATATTATATACAAAGATGTCATAACTAGTCCTTAGGTGTGTTCAATCATCAAAATTCATCACTATCAATAAAAAATTAAATATCATTAAACACACTATATTCCAGTTTGTTCACTGTGTCCTCAGGTCTGACGAGCTCTGTCCAGTCCTCCACTGAGCACACATACCACTATGGACGGACCTCACCACAGGAACCAGAGCTAACATCTGCTGAGGTGGCACCAGCAGCACTGCCCCCTCCTAGTCTGAAGGAGGCAAAGCATGCTGTGCAGGAAGCCTCAGAGCAGGTGGAGGGTCGTAGAGCAGAGGAAGTGCTGAAGCAGCTGCTGGAGAAGGTGGTGGAGGTCACTCTGAGACAAGTGGATGGAGGGAGTGATGCAAAAGTGGATCTGGGCACAGTCCAGAAAGCAGCTGAGGAAGAACCTGACTTTGAGGCAGAAGTGTTGGAGCAAAAAGTGGAGGATGAAAATATGGGCATCAATGAAGAAGATGTTGGTGTTGAAGAGAAGCAGGGTGAAGCAGGGGTGGATGCATCTGAAGATGTATCTGATAGAGGAGTTGTCATGGAAGAGCATGAAACAGCAGCTGGATCTGTGGAGAAAACCACAGCAGGTGTAGAAACTGGAGTCAGAGAAGCAGACACTGTGAAGGCTATTGATGAGACTTTAGGATCTGAATTCAGTGATGAGGTTGTAGAGGGAGTTGGAGCTACTTTAGAAGAAACAGGAGAGGATTCAGCTGTAATGGAGAAAATTCAGGAGGACAACAAAGATCAGGCTGTGCTGTCAGAAGAAAAAGGTGCAACACTAACAGAAATACAGGAGACAAAGGAAACTCTGGATGTTGAGGAGGTGGCAGTACACAGAGAGCCTGATGTGGAACAGATAGAAGATAAGGAGGAAACTCAGCTAGACAAAACAGCAGCTGAAACAATAGTGCTGCTTTCAGACAATTATCGGATAGAAGCCACAAAAACTGCAGTCCGAGAGCCAATGCTTGAGGAGGAAGATGTAAACATAGCTAAAGAGCCAGATGGACCAGAAGAACAACAAGAACAAGGTCATTTAGTGGAGGGAGGAGCTGCAGTAGAGGTAGAATTAGGAGGTACAACTGTGGGGGAAGCACAAGTAGATGACAGAGATGGAGAGAGTGTGATCAAGGGGGAATCAGTGGTGCTGGTGAATAAAAGAGACGGCCAAAAAGAAGCAGAAGAGGTGCAGCTTGCTTTGGAGACTTCAATTGACAGTACAAAAAAGGATCAAGGTGAAGTGGAGTTGCAAAAATATAGAAAATGCACAGGAACTGAAGTGTAACCTACACTAAGAAATAAGGTTTCAGTCTATAATCTTTTATCTTTTAGACAGAGTAAGTTTTATCTGCGATATTAACTTTACTCATAGTTTATCTGTCTCTGTTAAATATCTAAAATGTAGAATGTCTAGAAAAAGCTCATAATTTGGATCAAAAAACCTAAAACTGCAACGGTCTTTAAAACTGCAGTTGAATAGGACTCATTGTGTGCATCGTAACATACTTAAAGACCTTGAATTAGGACTATAACAGCTTTTAATGCAATAAAAAAAAATGCTGGTTACCAGACTATATCTGAAAAACCCGATAATGTAAATAAGAATATTTAGCACTGGCTGTTGTGTTCTATCCTTTGGTAGAAAACAGACATTTCTACTCTGAGTACATTGATATGAACATGAATCCTTTAACAGTCTAATTCTCCAATCCTTTATGTTCATTAGTTGTTGAGACAAATGCAAAAAAGAAAACAAATTTTCCACTACAAATGCATACAAATCACGTCCCACCAGCTTCTTTGAGCTATAGCATATCTGTACTTTATTCTACATTCCACTGCTCCACTTGACAAACACGTAGTCTAGGCATCTAGTTTTCATTTTCATGTGTGTGTCACATACAAACCTCACTTCTAGATGTGGTCGGGATCTCTGGCCCAGAACCAGATGCAGGTGCTGAAACCACCATATTGCAGAGCCCTGAGAACCAGGCTTCCACTGCAGACTTATTCCTCATTTATGTGGAGACTGAAGAAAGAAACCTCGGTGATGAGAAATTTAACGGCAATGAGATCATCACCCCAACCAATGACCTTTTCCCCTATGACCAAGCTGATGCGCAACCTACACTGGATAATTTTATGAATGATGATCTTGCCGAACACCCCAGGACTGAAGGAGAGGCACTGGGGGAGACCAAAGAGCTAGTTAAAGATCCAGGTAAAAGCTAAACTTACAGTATATATGACTATGTATTTCACATAGCCCAAAGACATGCATGGTAGATTGATTGGTGATTGCAATGTGGTTTTTGCGTTTGCCCTGGGACAAATATCCTTGGGCAAGATACTAACCCCAAGTTGCTCTCTGATGCATCCATTGGAGTGTGAATGCATATGAATGTTAGTTAGAGCACTAAGTATAGAATAAAGTGCTTGTATGAATGGGTGTGATTGGGTGAATGAGGTTGTTGTATAGAGAGCTTTGAGTACTCCGGGAGAGTAGAAAAGCGCTTTAAAAGAATCAGTCCATTTACCTCTTGGTCTCTGTGTGTGTTTTTACAGAAGTCTCGCAATAGCAGCTGTAACTCATTTATTAGATTTGCTGTAGTTCTCAAACATTTTTAGAAACACATCCCAGGCTATAAATAGTTTGGGAAATATTCAACAGGAGATTTTTTTTTTTTTCCAAATTAAAAACTTGGGCAGAATAAAGAAGAAGAAAACAGATCATTATCATGATTCTGCCAGCAAAATATGCAGATGGCCAGCTTGATGTTGTTCCATTTCACTGAGCAATTGAGCAGGCTAACTATACCCTAACTGGTGGGGGAAGACCAGAAAGTTTGGATCATCCTGTCACACAGGCTACAACATGCTGTTTTCTGCCTCTTGTATTTGCTTGTATATTTTTGTAGGAGCCCGTGCCATTACACACATGCCAGTTTGGGCTGGCACAATTTTACTGGCAGATTGTTTAAAATGACGTAGTGGTAGCAAAAAACAAAAGGTCTTTTCTTCTATGAAAAACCATCATGTGTAATTAGACGGCACATATTTCATATAAGAGCTTTCTGTTTGTACATTTGACGGACACTTTGACATACTTGTGGCTGCCCATCAGCCACAAGTATGTCAAACTTTTTATTAAATCTAATGCCTTCCACCTGCTCTGCCCTGCAATTGATCTCTCTCTGCCTTATTGTATCTGTTTAGAATCAACTGAATTACACTTGGAACCATGGGAAATTGGGGCTGTTACTGCTGCAGTTTTCCTGGTTTTGCAGACTGCTGTCATCATTATGTATATCGTCAAACGTCGTCACAAAGACACGTAAGTTGCACCAGCTTCTGTGCACTTGATCTACAGGAATACTGATTCAAAACAGTTCTTTTGTAGCCCCTGCGTTTCTAAAATTACAGCTCTAATCTATGCTTGTTAGCAAAAATGCTTTGCTTGTTAACCTCTAGCCAGCAGTATTCCTTTAAAGCCTGCCTTCCATTATTATGCTTTGATTAGGTTAGACTGCACATCAAACAGCCACATTTTAAAGCACATTTCTTTTACAACGCAAATTTGTACAATAGCATTGCATGACTTTCTGTTTGACTCCGTATTTGTAAAGCAGACTCCCCCCATTTTTAATTACTTTTGTGAACATGAATACAAATAATATTTGTTGCATTTGCACTAGTGTCAGCCACCTTCCACGTTTTCGTCTCTGATATCCGAAACAAACCATTTGATTGCTAGCTGTAACAACAAAAGTGCTACAATCACAGATGGGACTCAGAGCAGAACTGGCACATGATTGCTTTAGATGTTGCCTGAGCTCAAGGTAACATTTCAACACTGATACATGATGAAATCAGACCACTCTATCCAGTGTTGTGTCAGAATTTCCTCCTCTGTTCACAACAGAGAATGGTCTTGCTTCTGTTATATACTTGGCTACTTTTTATTTCTCTACATGACTCATTGCAATGTGCAGTTAATTTGTAGAAGGTCAAGAGTAAGCAACAAGAGCAATAATAGTGATAAAGGGATATTGTTTATGTGTTTGTGTGCATGCAGCAGTCTGCCCCGTGCATGTGAGGAAGAGTGTGCTGAACCAGAGGCAAGTACAGGAGATGACTACAGTGATGATACACTGCCTGCGGGCAGTGGTGACCCTCAACAGTATGTTCTCACCAATGTTTCTTGCAGTGCTATAGATGCGTACAGCACACGTGAGAGGATCTGCAAAAATAAAGGAAAGGGACAACATTAAGAGTCATAAAACGCTGCCAGAATTTTGTCATTTTGTCCTTAGGTTTTGGCTCTGGTGCAATCTAACACAATCTAGCACACAATCTTCCACAGGTGTTTATTTGAGTTGAGATATGCTGACTGCAAAGTGACATTTAAAACATTTAATATACATTGTTCACACTCTTCTTAAAGCCTGGCCTTTTTTCTCTCTTCCCAACTTTTTTTTTATTTTTTTTTAAACTGTTTAAAAGAAAATTGATGTAATGCTTAATTTTCACAGCATAACACAGAGCCAGTTAAACTTCAGGGACATCAATCTGTCTTGTTAGAAATCATGAACCATTGTGAATCCGATTCACCTGCTTTGGTGCAAATGAAAATGACAACAGGCGTACTGCAGAGGCAATAACAAGTCTCCCTAAAAACAGAATGGTTTTCTAAGATTTGCTCTCCTCTTATCCCTCCCTCCTCCCTTTTCCCTAGTTTGCTTTTTGTTAGTGTCCTTGTTACTTCTAGTAACATGAAACAGTACCAGCAGTCAATTCAGGACACATCCGTGCTTGCCGCCATAAGAAGGTTTACTGTGTCTCCCTGTACAGTCTCAGAACTGAGGAAGAGATACTGACCATTACACAAGAATAGCTTTGCAGAGGTTCGACACAGTAGCATGACTGATATCTGTTTCTCTGCATGATAGGAGCTCAGCGAGAACCCTGCAAAATGATCTCCAGTGGGCTGCTGACCAGACTCCATAAGCATGGCATGCTCATAGTGATCCCTTAACTTATTTGAGCAGTGCATTTATACAAAGTGACATCAACTATTTTAGGACTGACAAACATGCAGAAAGTGCAAACAACCTTCACAGATGTTGAATTAAAGCTGAAGCTTAACTTTAAACTTTAAAAATAATCGAATGCAACAAAGCTTAAATTTTATTGTCAGCCTTCACTGGGCTTCATCACAGATTAACCTACATAGTATACAAGATTTCACTGAGCTCAAAGAGTACATCTTTCTTTCCTCAGCTACACTTACACTAGTAGTCAGACTTTTCCATTGTGATCTGACTAAATATCATGTACTGACCTGCAAACTTGTGGCTCATAGGAGCCACCAGTTGTGTGCTTCTCAGCTGATTCCCTCTTGGCACTTTTATAGTGTAATAGCCACAGGATTCTGCTCAAAATGTCACATGAGGCTGTGAGTCCCGTGAACCAAGCGCATTACTGGCTAATACCACTGCTTTCACTAATCAGACTAGCGGGCTTGAATCAGTAATTAAGCTAAAGTTGTGCGCTTGCAGTTAGTGACCATGTGAAAATATGCATGTGGTGACAATCAACAGTAAAGAAAAAAAAATAGGAAAAAAAGTGAGATTGAGAGTCTGTGCATAACATCACAGATGAGTTGACTGTCTGTGTGTTGCTTCAGCGAGTGAATGTGTATAAGACACAAGTAGAAATGTGATGCCTGCCATGCACAGACAATAACAAAGCAACACTGAATTATTAAACAGTCGACACACAGTAATTTTGAAATGTGTCCTTGTTAAGAGTCTTTGCAGCAGCAGTGACAATCCAGTTGTCATCAGAAGAACCGAAATTCCTGTTAATAGAAAACAAAAATCACTTTTTAAATACTAAAAGGCTCTTCTTTAGCAATAAAATTCCCCCCCCCCAAAAAAAAGTTTTTCAAGAGTCAAGGTGGCTGTAAACAACTTCAATTGAACAAAAGATGCTGGGATTTACAAACTCTTTGGTATTGCATTGAACTTGGCGTCCATGAGGTCTCACGTGGAAGGACGGCATCGGTCTTTGATGCCCAATTCAGAGGGTGCTTAGCTGAACTCATAGCCGCAGAAAAGGTCTTACTTCATTATCCTTGGAACTTTAATCAAACAACTCGACAAAAAAACAAAACAAAACTCAACAGTGCTCTAAGATTATTTTTCAGTGGGCTTTAAACTGTAACCAAAATCCAGGTCACACCTCCATCTCTGAGACCCAATCTGACTGACCGGTAGTTTTAACTCGCTCACCTTTAGCCTGGTTCAGCCTAACAGGCAGCGCTCTCTTATTCAGTCGTCCCATCCATTTTGAACGCTTGCCACACTTAAATGCATGAAGCGCATCACCTTGAAAGTCAGACACAAGAGGACAAAAATTTCTTAATATCCATTTGAAAATAACCGGGTGGCACTGTCCTGAGTGCAATTCCACCATCAGGCCGGGATCTTTCTGTGTGGAGTTTGCATGTTCTCCCCGTGTTTGTGTGGGTTCTGGCTATCTCCCAGAGTCCAAAGACATGCAGTTGGTGGGGACAGGTTAATTGGAAACTCTAAATTGCCCATAGGTGTGAATGCAGGAGTGAATGTGAGTGTGATGTGTTAGCCCTGTGACAGACTGGCAATCTGTCCAGGGTGTACCCTGCCTCTCACCCTAAGACAGCTGGTATAGGCTCCAGCAACCCCACGACCCTGAAAAAGCATGAGCGGAAGCGAATGGATGCATGAAAATAACCAACTTCAAGCTCACACGAGCCCAACACAAAACCCAAAGCAGCTCTGTGAACATTATACTCATTAGGCATTCTGGGTAACGCGCAAATATTTAGCACCCAGGCAGCATAATGGAAGTGCACTTAGGACAGCCGCATTGTTGCCCTTGAGGGGTAGTCTACTAGGACATATTAAAAATTTCAGCCACGACGGTATCCCCCTTCAACAGTGTCAAGTGATCTGTTTGTATCTAGGTGTGTCATTAGCTCCCAGGTATCTCATTCCAGCACAGTTTGTAAGCTTCTCCATCTGGTGTGGAAATCATTAAATAAACAGACCTTCCAGTGAGAATATTAGCATTCGCTTAGAGCAGCATACTTAACAGCAGTTTGACAACCATTACGAACAAGCCATCTGAAACTGTGTTTACATTTTATTGCTTGAAAGGTGCCTATCTTTGCGTAAAGCAAAATAGATTTCCTTATTTGTGTGAAATTTATTTCATTTTCCTGCTAGCAGTAACCTAATATTATACTATTAGGATAGATTCAACTTATCTTACAACTATTGTACTCCATGTGAGCTGTTCCTGTTATCAAACAGCTGTATTTTTTCTCCTTTTATTTCCTGTTTCAACTGGTTTAATAACTGCCAACTGCTCTACTGTCCTTTCCACCAGGATTGCTGCAGTTGACCCAGCTAATATGGCTTCAATCCTGGCCAAAATAAATGACCAGCGAGGAGTTGAGCATGCAATGGCCATGTCAGACCTCCCGCCCAGCTCTACAGAGGAGAGGGCCAATATTGGACCAGGACCAAATTCCTCACAAGACCTCAGGACTTTTCTCTAGGGGGTCCAACTGTTTGCTCATTCATACTATATCTAAATGAAGCTCAGTGAGCACACAGAGATAGCAAGTGAATTACCTTAAAATTTCACACCCTAACCAAACCCAGTGCTGACTGTCTCACATTCGCAAGTGTACTAACTACTGTTCAATCATCTTACACTTAGTGCATATGACTTTACTTGTGTTTTTGCATATGTAAATTGAAAAAAAGACCTAACAATTTTGGCATATATGAATGTGTGACTCGTTTATGTATCTACTGCTGTCTAGTGGTTTGATGTCTATAAACTCTTTAGGCTGCGCTGGAATTATTGAGCAACGTTTTTCAAAGTGGCCACATCACTCATGCTGTACAAAGCCGCTGAACTGCCATGAGCAATCATCCCATTTTATCAGCAAGTCTGAAGTCTGAGAGGGCTGGATGCAACATGAACTGCCTCATCTGAAAAGTCTTTAAAATGTAAAACAAGTTTATAAAATGGATTTGATTTTTATTGTGCATAAGTCTTGACTTGTGTATCATAAGTTGTGCTTTGAGTGGAACAAAAATTAAAATCATAATGGAGGAATAGTTTAATAGTTTTGACAATTTGAGCAAAGAAATTAAGTGTCCAAAGATGAAGCTAGGTCCATAAAATGTTTGACAAAGGCTCGATTATTGTATTTTTGTCTCTGCACACCTTACATATTCATTTGCATCGTGAAGCTCTGTGCAATCCAGTTTTGCTATTTTCTATATCACACATCATCAGCAAACATTGGCTCCAGTGCCCTGTTCCACTGGCAACCACACACCACAACACTATCCCATCATATTTTTCTCTTCCCGTCATTCTTCTGCAAGTTAATCATCTGACCTTTTTTTTCCCCTCTGAACCGTGCAGGCTCTTTTAGAGGATTTCTAGCAACATCTAATCTGACTTTCATGTTCTTGAGTGTAACCAGTGGTTTGCACCTTGTTGTAAACCTCTGTATTTCCATTCATGAAGGTGTTTCGTGATTGTTGACCTTAACAGCGAGTGTTCTCATCTTGGTTCGATTTTTTTAAAGTTGTTTTTCTTAACAGTTGAAATAATTCTGTCATCATCCACTTTAGCCATGGTCTTTCATGGCTCCTGGGTTTGTTGTGTTAGCCAGTGCATTCATCCTTTTTAGAATGCACCAGATTGTTGATTTGGCCACTCCTAAAGTTTTTGCTGTCTCTCTGGTATTTAGATTTTTTTCAGCCTAATAAGTACCTCCCTGTCTACAGTGAAAAGTTACAAAAATACAAGCTTGAGACTTTGAATCAACTTGAGGTATTATGTTTGCTTCATTTATCATGAAATAACAAGGGACCAGGCCTCACGTCACCACGAAACTGCTTGTCAGTCAATTGTCCAATTATTTTTAAGCCTTTAAAAACGAGGGACTGTGCATAAAATTGGCTGCATCTCCTAAAGTGCTACTGTAAAAACACTGTAAAACTGCTTGATTTAAAGCTGACAGTCTGTACTTCAATCACATCTTGATTGCTTAATTTAAAATCGTCTTTTGGAGTGTACAGAAGCAAAATGACAAAAATGGGTTGGTTTGTTTTTTCTTCCAAACACCAAAAATTATGGAACAATTATGGAACTAACTTCTAGGTATGTCCATGATTTACATAAATGTAGAACTTGGCTAAAACCCCAGAAATTTTCTCTTGTAGGACTTCAGCATGGACGTCATCAAATAGCTGTGTGAGTATCCACACAGTCTGACCTCATTTGGTCCATGATCACAAGGTTCATGAATGAGTTTTTGAGAAACTCAAATACCCTCAAGTGTACACATGTGTACGGTGCATGTGTGCGTGTGTGTGTGTGTGTGTGTGTGTGTTCTCCTTGCACAAGCTCCACAAAGGTCTGCTCATGTGCTCAATAGCTATTTAAGACACAGAAGGGCAACGGGCAGATTCTTGGGGGGGACTCCAGTTCTGCAAACGGAGGAGCAGCATGTACAGTCAGAGGTAGGGGAAGAAATAATACTGATTCCTTTTTCACCAAATGAACTGTCGAATCCAAAAAGTCATACAACTCAGTGGTATGACTGACTGCTTTAGTGCCTTTACAAATTAAAAGTGTATATTGGACTAAGCGCTACTTCATCTTTGCAGATGAAGTGAAGTTTTGTCTCATATGATGTTACAGAACAGATTTCCACAGAACCCAGCAGGTGATGCACCGACTCGTTAAGTCGTGCATTTGATTATTTTTAAAATGCTCAAACATGTGGAGCTATTCCCCCTATTTATATTGGTAGCATTTCTCAGGTGCTGTTTTGTTGTTAAATAATTGCTCCTGCAAATTATTAGCCACTCCTTCATTCATTTCTAATCAACAAACTTCAAAAGGCACAAAAGGCAAGCAAATCTAACTGCAAAAAAAAAAAGAAGAAAAAAACGGTTCAAGCAAATCATTGCTTGCTGTCTATTGTTGAAAGCATTTCTGAACTTGTAAGAGTTGAAAGCTAATGGCTTTGTGAATTATAAATAATGACTTGTGCTGCCTGCAGGGATGTGTAAGAACTGAAGTTTTGGAATAATGTTAAGACAATTGGCTTTAACAAGAGAACACATACTGAGTAAGTTGTTCTGGAGCTTAATTTCAGTGGATGTGGCGTGTATGTGGGGATGTTTTTTTTTTTTTATCTTGCTAAATGTGCTCTGGGATGGTCACTGGTCCTTCACAACCATGAACAAGACAAGTCCTTTAGAAAAAGAAGGAGGGCTGTATAACAGCAATTCTCAACATGTAAAAGATTTCCACCTACTTTGTCTTTTTATAAAAAGACAAGGCTACAACCTCATTTGTTCTAACCTGTTTCTCACATCTACATTACCCCATGGCCCTAAAATACTCCTTATTTCACCTCATTCTCTACTTTGTCAGCTTGTGGATTGTGGGTTTGGTGGGGACCTTGTGTGCCACGGTCACCCTGGCCCAGTTCCCGAGGGAGTGTGTCACTCCTGAGGGGCTGCAGAGCGGCCAGTGCTGCCCATCCCCTACTGGGGTGGCAGGAGACGAGTGCGGCTCCAGCACAGGAAGAGGCCAGTGTGTGACCATTGAGGCTGACAGTCGGCGCCATGGACCTCAGTACCCTTATGCTGGGCGCGATGACAGAGAAAGGTGGCCGCTGAGATTCTTCAATCGCACTTGCCGCTGTAATGGGAATTTCACTGGCTACAACTGTGGGCGATGCAGACACGGGCTAACTGGACCAAACTGTGATCAGAGGATCTCTGTGGGTAAGAGAGCAGATGCTTTTTTATGACCTAAAAATTCATGACAACTTAAAATTTCTATCTTCTACCGTGTCCTTCAAGATTTCACAGGTCTACATCAGCCTGGGGAATGAAGGCAGCATTTATTGCTAGGAGCAGGGAAAAAAGTGTTAATTTTTAATAACATTTTCTTTCCTCTACTCTTCCTTCGTTCCCCCCACACTTTAACAACACTTCATTCTCTCTCTTCTTTGCTTCCTGTCTTCCTCCACCCCATTAACCTCTCCCCAGTAAGGAGAAACATCATGCAGATGAGCACAGCTGAGAAGCAGGCATTTGTAAATGCTCTGGATCAAGCTAAGAGGACTGCCCACCCTGACCTGGTCATCTGTACAAGACGGTACACTGGAAAAATAACATGATAATCAAGCTGAATATAATTCGATGATTTTAAAGGGTTGATTTTTACCCTGTGATTCTCTGGTCAACACATATAAAACACAGCGTGTTTTGCCCAAGAACCTGCACGCTCAGACTCAGCTGAATCTGGCAGTTGAAAGAAATATATGTGCAGTATCTGTGGCTGAACCACATGCTGTGTTGTTGAAATTATGAGTAAAATCTGGCAATTTCTCATGGCAGCTTTCTTTAAAAGCTGTAGAAAGTTGAAGAGCAAATTATCACTTTTGGGATGAGTAAAGGGAATTATAATCTTCTAAGTAACCATCCATAAATCTGGGAATAACCTCCTTCTAAATCAGCTGATTACTGCATTAGGTTAATTTTTGAAGCCATTCTTGCCTGCAGCTCAATATAAATCTCTTAACTTCTGCATCAGACAATTAAAATAATTAAAATTCCCCTTGTTATTAATGGTCATGCTCATGATTCTTTGTTACAGGCCACATAATGAATTCCAGCTACACCAGGGAATAAAATGTATATTAATATCTATATATCTATTGGTGAGTTATTCACCAGTACCATGCACAAGTTCTGAAGCAGTGTGTGAACAGATCAATGAAAAAAAATGTGATAAACACTGTAGAACTACTAAGATTACAAAGCTTTATGCGACAGCAGAGCATTTATTATATGCATAGTTCATCTAAGGCCATGCATTCTCTTACTTCAAATCAATCAGGATGAGTTTGGAGGATTCAGGCTATCTCCGAGCAGTGTGGAGGAAAAAATACAACGTGACATTCACCCTTTATCTTTAGGTACCAGGAGTTGTTTGGGCCTGATGGCAACACCCCACAGTTTGAGAACATCACCATTTATAATTACTTTGTTTGGAGTCACTACTACTCTGTCAGTAAGACGTACCTGGGGCCAGACCAGACCAGCTTTGGAGGTGTAGACTTCTCCCATGAGGGCCCAGGTTTTGTCACCTGGCATCGTTTTCATCTGCTGCAACTGGAAAGAGACATGCAGGTGAGCAGAGAGAAGGCAGGGAGAAAGAGGGGCGGTAGAGGAAAAGGTGAGAGACAGCAAGCTTTTGGGCTGATAGAGAAATGGAAGGGGAAGTTAGGATAGGTGATGAAAAAAAAAGATCCGACACTGAGTGAAAATCTAGCCTGAAGGAGAATGGGTGAAGCAGGGAGGAAATACAAAAGGCAAAACAAAAGCAGGAATATATAGGAAGGGGACAAAAAGACAAAAAGAAAAAAAGACCAAGCTACAGATTTTTCTAATAAACAATTCAAGAAAACGGTTCATTTACAGACAGTCCTTCCCTGAACACCTGCCTCCTTCCCTTGTTCGATCTTCACAGGACATGCTGGGCAACCCCACCTTTGCCCTGCCCTACTGGAACTTCGCCATTGGAGGCAGCGACTGTGACATCTGCACAGATGACCTGCTGGGAGCCAGGAGCACATTTGATATGAGCTCCATCAGCCCCAACTCTGTGTTCTCACAGTGGAGGGTCATCTGCGAGAGTGTGGATGACTACGACACTCTGGGCACCATCTGCAACAGTAAAGACAGTCACGGAAACACACACTATACCTCGCCGAGCAGCCGAGCGCTGCTGATATACAGCATCGTCTCAGCTGCATCAGAAAAGAGGGCAAAGAGCTCATAAAGAGAGCATGTAGAACATAGGCTGCTATAAATAATAGCTCACAGCTGTTGTGCTAAATTCGATATTGCTCGCTATTACTTCAGTTTGTTTGAAACTGCTCTAGTTGTTAAATATCGCCTTCTCTGTTGCCGTGTGTAACTGAAGTACTGCACACTGCATCTCGAAATACTGCGGTTTGAAAGACTTTTTTGCTTTTGCTTTTATTCAATCAGCCTAGTTTCTCAGTGTTAATTCCTGATTGGTCACAAGATTTAACCTACAATAAGGCATTTCTTATTGAGTAATAACATAACGCTACGTAAGCTAGACTTTAGGTGATCAGATTTGCAGGGATTGGCTCTCACTGGCACCAGATTACAAGCCTAATTCACTACCTTTCTTTCAGTGTTCAAATGCACCTAATTCATAAAGGATTTGGTTTTCATCTGGAATAGGCAAGTAATTGGGAAGGTCAATCATCTTTCCTCGTGGAACCTCAACAGCAAACTTATAAAAAGAGGTCATAAGAAAAAAAAAGTGTTTGGTAACAGGTTGAACACGTGAGTGGCCAACATGTGAGGGATCTATCTCGTTAATACCCTCCAGAGAGTCATGACAGGCCTGGTATTTCCTGCGTCAACAAGCAACATCTCCTTAAATGGGTTAAGGGGGTTGCCTCAATTGTGCGTGTGCTTGTTGAAGACAGGAATCTAACAGTCTACTGGTTCCTTTGATCTGAGGGAATAATCTTCAAACAGACAGACAACTCAGTTATGTAGCCTTCTGTTTATGTGCTTGTGTGTAGGAGAGAAAGCCTGAAAAAAAGAAAGAGATCATGCATGCAAGAGAGACAAAAAAAAGAAAAAAAAAACTTCTGTTCAGTCACAAAGCTCCCACTCACTACTGTTGACTTTTATTGAATAATTAAAAAAGAAAACTGCCATCCTGTCATGTTTAAGGCTGATCAAGCTAGTAGAGTCTCCCACACAGAGTTAGAAGGTGGTTAAATAATACATTTTCAATCAAACCATATCTGTAGGGACCTCTGGCTTGTGCCTTAACTTAGGTCTTAGTGTGCCAGTAACCAAAAGTTATCTTTATTATTTTAAAAGAATTGTATTCCACTCAACTTAGTTTTATTGAGTCCTGTCTTCATCTCCAAGGCACAGAGAGCAGTCCCATCAGGAGGAACCCAGCAGGCAACGTGGCGCGGCCCATGGTGCAGAGGCTGCCGGAGCCCAAGGATGTGCTGGACTGTCTGGAGATCAACACCTTTGATACCCCTCCTTACTACTCCACCTCTTCTGAAAGCTTCAGGAACACCATTGAAGGTGATCCACATTCAACATGACTCATAGGTCAGAGCCAATGTGGTAGTTGAGATTTAGCATCCTCCCATCACCCCAATCCAAGGAAATATTCAGTTTCACTTGAGCTCAGCTCAGAAAATAAAGCTGCTGAATACTGTGTGAGTGTATAGATGAAACACAAAGCCAAAAAAACACTCACTCAATCCTCCACCCACATGCACATATGGTTAGCTCCAACACAACATTTGTTGTTCCTAATTTTGGTAAATCAGAGCCTTCATTAAATGTTTTCCTTTTTTTCTCCTTTTTTAAAATCTTCTATAATTTCAAGGCTACAGCGCCCCCCGGGGGATTTACGACCCAGTGATCCGCAGTCTTCACAATCTGGCCCACCTCTTCCTCAACGGGACGGGTGGACAGACTCACCTGTCGCCCAATGATCCCATCTTTGTTTTGCTTCACACCTTTACTGATGCAATCTTTGACGAGTGGCTCCGCAGGCATCAACCGGGTACACTTTTGCTACAATTCAAACAACAAAATTCACTTTGGAGAATGAATAGATGGACTGACATATTCTTCACTCTCTCCAGGTGACACTGTTTACCCCGATGAGAATGCTCCCATTGGACACAACCGCAGGTTCAACATGGTTCCTTTCTGGCCTCCTGTCACCAATGCTGAGATGTTTGTGCCTGCACCAGAAAACCTGGGATACTCATATGAGGTCCAGTGGCCGGGTGAGAAGCAGAGAACATGTAAGCATGTGCACATCCACAAAACCCAGGAATTCCCGTTAACCCTCCCCTCCTTTCCTATATAGCTCGTACCTTCACTCTCTCTGAGATCATCAGCGTAGCCGTTATTGCTGCGGTGCTGGTTGTGGTGTTGGTTGGTATCGTCATAGCCTGCGCCATGCGCTCTCACTCCTACCACTCTGCCGAGGCCCTGGAGCCGCTGTTGGCAGAAACCTACAGACGCTACTCAGAGGAAGACCGCAAGCTGGACAAATCACAGTCCGTTGTCTAAAATCTTCGTTTATCTTGAGAGGACCCCACATTTACATACATACATTTGTCTTGTCTTTTATTATTCCTCCATTTCTTCTAATAAAGGTGAACTGGTTTTGAACCCAGTCATAACTCTGAGTGTGTCTGCATTTATGAATTGAAAGACGGAGAGGGTCTGGTGGATTTTCAGACTGCAGCCAAGATAGTAATAACTGAAAGAGTTGATATCCAGTGCTCACATAAGTACTGGTAAACACTGCAAGCATAGGAGCAGCTACTGGGAGTGAACCTTGTCATGTCAGAGCTACACTATTTAGTGACTCCACCTCACTGTCCAATATATGTTTATCCATGCAGATGAAATAATCAGTTTCTATATGACTGTGATCCTATTCTTTTTTATTAATTTTTTTTTATAACGCAGTCTGTTTTTGTGTGAACAGGCAGTATTTTGTGAAAACAACACTGCAGGCCTTTTTGCCGCAGGCATAAATTTGCTTGTCTCAAGCCTCAGGCCAACTGGCAAATCACACCACTTAAACGTAATGTTACTTCTCAAATCAAGCCCATGTAAATTTCCATGTTTTGAAAACAGCAGATGTACCGCCCTCAAGTGGATCTAAAGGATTACTGCGAAAGGAGGAAATCGATGTTTTTCTTCATTTACACTCGTATCCTAAATTTGGACCGATTTTTAAAAAAACCGCATGTAGGAAATATCAAAGACATAACTTAATATGACTTTTAGCGCACTGTGGAATTTTCAGTCTTCATTACACCATAAAGCTGCTAGACTGTCCACACCTTTAAGCTATAAAAAATCAGGGTTCGAGTACCCTCGTGCTGTAAGACTAGTTTGCCCTTTTGGCACAGATTTATTACTTTTATTTTAATAACTGTGGCTTTTTTTTTGATAGTTTTACATACATAATGTCGTTTCCCTTGAATACATAAATAATCCTGTCCTGTCTGTCAGAAAATGCGGCCACCTGTCACTGAAGGTGCACAGTATGCACAATTTATGATCCTACGTTGCAGCTTTGGAGGCTTACAGCAAGTCTTCAAGCTCGTACCTACAGCAAGGACGTCATGGAGGTGGAGGGTGGAGATGCTGTCTCATCTTTTTGATGTGAAGTTGCACGTTCAGCAGAAACTCACCACCCCAAAACAATCAAAACACTTATTTAACCACAGTGTCCTTAAATTTGAGGGTTTTTAAGCCGAGGGTGATCGGCGGACATGGTTTTTATTCAAAGCAGAGTATCAAACGGAATTTCAGAAATAAGCTTTTGTAAGCCGTGAGAAATTCAGGGATTTATTGAATAAACATTAAAAATTGATTTTTGTAAAAACTATATAGTAGGCTACGGAACTTTCATCACTTGAAATTTACTTTATTGCTAAAATTCCAGCCTCAAGTACAGATGATATGTAGAGGAAACCCTTATATTTTAACATCCGTGTGTAAAATTAATAGCATTATTCATTAGCATTGTTCGGTCGATCTTCAAACTCATAATCGGATGACGTCATCCAGTGTTTGCCTATGATTGGGTCTAACTATTTCTTGCTCTGGGCTATGCCACTGAGTATAACTAAGCCACACCACCGTGCACGCTTTGTGTGTGTAGGTGTGCCAAATGCCAACTCAGTCCAGCTCATTCGCTCATTTGCTGGGAATGACGTGGACTTAGTGGCACCTAACACTTCCTGTTGGGATATTTTGGGAAACCTTACTTTATGGGACTCAAGATTTTAACACTCAGCACTGACTGGAGTGAATTTCAGAGGACCGGTATTTTTGCAGCGCATGCTGATATCTTGAAAAGAGACCTCATGGGAAAGGATGGAGAAGAAGACTTTTTGGAGCCATCATAAGTTGGCTGTACTTTCTGTATCACCAGGTTACACTGACAGCAAAAAGACACAGTCCCCTATGTTTATGAATATGGATCGATGTGACAGTCACACACAGAACAATCATTTGGCCACCGCTAACCTCCAGAGAGAGTGAGGCTCATTAGTGCCTTTTCAAGCATGCTCTCATGAAAGTCATCTTCTGAAAAAAAAAATGCATTGCAGTTTCTGCAGCCAAAGAAGTTACTGTGCAACATGGCGTCTGACTAAGGGTAGGAAAAAAAGTCCTGTTCCCTGTGTCTGGACCTCTTCCCCTTAAAAATGTTTGTCATGGAATTTGAAGCTGGTTTTGAAAAAAACAGTAGATAAATCTCTTTGTTTCCTCTTAATGAAAAATAAGAAAAATAGATGTAATTTCATCTGCTTGTGGATGTTAAAAAAAATACCAAATATAAAGTTGATTATTCTTATATTACAGCAAACATCCAAGTGAAATGCAAAAAAAAAAAGGGGAAAAAAAAGCATTACACCATTTCTCCATTTCTCCTCGTGCCAACAGGGAAGCAATTGTTCATCTGGAGAAGGATAAAGCAGACCGCGATGGCTGGGTTTCAATAAAGCTTGCAATGTGAACAGATGGCTTTGATTAATGCCGAGGCTCCAGACAGGATCTCCCTAGATGCCTCCTATTTCCTAAATGAGACATTTGTGTGCAAATGTATTGTTTGTCAAGTTGTCACCAGTAACTCCGGTAATTAAAGTGAAAGTAATGAGGATTTACCTTAAAAAAAAAAAAGTCACAAGTTTCCTCTTCCTCGGTGTTTGTCGGACTCAGGTTGAAAACGCCTTTGTCCAAACTTTAGATTGATTTCCTCAGCCTTCTATAAAATGTTGCCTTTTCTCTAATCTAACTGATCCCGCTCCTTCTCTCCTCTCCTCACGACTCCTCCGTAATTCAGAGCTGCCTGTCATTCCAAGCACGGCACACACTTCATCCTGTCACCTTGACTAAACGTGAGTGATGCCGCATATGTACTCATGGCAGACAAAGACGGAGAAAAAGTGCGAGAGATGGGATAAAGACAAAGAGCATAACCGCTACAGGAAAACACCTCCAAGGCAAAATTCAGTTCACTGGTTTGGAAACATGCAAAAAAAATAAAAGACTCTTGCCTCGTCTATCCATTAAAAATGTGACTTTTAGCTCAGTTGTACTTGTTTAACAGTTCAGAGATTTTTCAGATACTGGTGTGTGGTGTGCATGTGTGAGATTTGAAAACTGAAAAAAAAAAGTTCATCCTATTCGGTATTACTCCAGAGAGAAACCACAAAATATAACTCGTTGCTATTTAAAAAAAAAAAAAAAAAAAGGAAAAAAAAAAAAAAAAAAAAAAAA
>VOQK01016421.1:5797-16890 GCA_015052645.1 Benitochromis conjunctus
AGACAACGAGGTTAGAAGGATGTGCATGCAGAACGTGAGGCAGCAGACAGACAGAAGTTGGAAAACACTGGTCAGCTGAGAAACAATTACATGTTTCAGTGAGAATGTCTGACAAATCTGTCCACTTTTTCTTTTTTCTGCACAAAGTTCCAGGCTTTGGTTGCAGCGGTTTAAAAATGATGACGAGCAAAGAATGTATGGGTTTGTGGGAACATTATCTACAAGCGATTAAAATGTGCAAAGTGCTTTAGTTCATTTGAGCATCAGAGTCTTACCGTTGTCATCGAAGGACTCTGAAGTGTAGGAGCTGAGTGAGTGCTCCTCGGAAGTGGAGTCTGAGAGACACCCCAGCCCGTCCGCCAGCTCCGACACGTCTAATGTAAAAACACAAAACAATGCTCATTCACATCAGCAGCTTGCACTCATGGAAAATGAAATGTAGGTTCAGGATTGAAAGGCGTGTTCAGATATCCGAATCGTTCACGTCAGAAAATCTTAATAAGTCTTGTGCTGTATTTACATTTAAAAGCTTGACTTCGGCTAATGAGAAGCTTCTAAAGTGTGAGCTAAAATAACCTCGCATTAGCTTTGAGTTGGATTTCTAAGCAGGGTGAAAAGAAGAAAGGATCAGAGTGACCGAAAACTCACTGCTTTGTTCGTTCAGTGCACTCACAGCGAAAAAAAAAAAGTGTCCACAGATCCATCACTCCACCTGTCCATTCATTTCCCTTCTAGCTGGCTGTGTTCAGTGAGAAGAGAGAGGCTAAGTCTGCTCTTCATCCACTTTTGACTCAGATGGAGCGTATTTATAAAACATATTTGACCCGCAGAATGATTTTTTTTTCCCTTAAAGGCTTCCTCACTGCTTTGATGTACAGCATTTTCCACAAATTCCAGTACACCTACTGCAAATCCAGGTCTGCCCATTTAATGCTGTCAGCACTAACTGGGGTGTCATGGAGGGGGTGAAGACATCCGAGTTATTGGCGCTTATGTAACTGCTGATAACGCCAGTTAGACTTTAAAAAAAGCAAAATAGAGCAAATTGCATGACAGCGTCACTGTGCTACAGGCTAGGGTGGCAAGTAGGTTTGTGGTTTGGGTCAAGCTTTTCATACTGTGGTAATCAAAGGGCTTCTTTTGTGTTACAACCCTGCAATTTTGTCTGTGCAACAAATCAAATTAAATTTTGTTTGGAAGAATCTACCAGGCCTAATATCTCCAGTTTTCCTTAACCTTTACGCCTGCAGAGGAATCATTTCAAATAAACTGGTGCTTACAAGTCAGTGTGGTCCTTTTTTTTGTGCCTTTGCCGAGCTGTTATTTGAAGGTTTGTTTCCTTCAAATCACTCCAAGTGTCCTCTGAGTGATTGTCGAAAAACTGCCCGGAGGTCCGTAGCAGGTACTTATGACTTCAGATAAGCTGTAAAGACTGTTTACAACACAGCCAGAGGCAGGTGAATTTCTCTACCAGGTGCCCTTATGTAGAACCAATGAAGTCTTTTTTTTGCATTTCTGTTCAAATTGGGAAAGAAATACAGAGGACCAGCAGAGTGGAAAGGCTGAGCTATGAGATCAATCGTATTTGCAAAAAAAAACTGCATGCAAAGAGGCAGTTTTGCTGATGTGATTAAAAGTAACTTTTTAGCAAACTTTTGGGAAAATTAAAGAGGCTTTTATTTAGTAGATGGAACAAACAGAGAGAGAAAAAAAGAGAGAGAAATAGAAAATAGAAAGCCATTTAAATCCATTTTACTGCCTTGCTGCTATATAGCGATGGATCTTAATGTGAGAATCATTGATTGGCAATAAATGGTCTGGGTTCTGAATATTTCCTCATGAGCATCTGTTCAGATGAATTCTTCTCCAGATGCTTGTATTGAGTCACAGTAAACAAAGATGCACTGACAAATTATATGGCATCAAGTCAAAAAAGTAAATCAAAGGTCTTTTTATTCAAATCATTTTAGAGCAAAAATGCTCGTGTCACATTAACGCGACGTCCCAAGAAAAAGGCATTTTTCAAGAAGACTATACAAATATTTTATGTAACAGGTGACAATATGTGGTTTTTGAATTTGCTTCCAGCAGTTTCAGCTGTGCCTTATTACACCCGAGCACACAGTTGTTCCTGTTCCTTTTTTTCAAAGGACGTGGGGGTATGAATTCATAATAACAACTGAGATTTTGTGATTGCGTTTCGAATCTCACACCTGTACACAACAGCTTACCATTGTCAGACAGATGTGACAGAATTTCAAATCTTCAAAAATCTTGTTTTTCACTTCACGTTCGGTAAGCAAGTATTCGGGGCTCGGCCCATCTTGTGACCAAATCCGTACTCCGCAACCGTGTCCGCGAGGGCCTGGATGTCTGGAAATCAACCTCAGCTTTCTGAGCTCAAGCTACGTGGTCATGGTTCAATGCATATGGAACAAGCGAAACACTCCTGTGGGAATGTGATCAGTAAGGCAGTACCATCAATCAAACTAAATAAGAAAGACAGTGCAGCAGCCACAGGTCTAATTCAGGATGCAGGCAAGGGGACACTCAATATAATCAGGTTTTGGAAAAAGCTAACCTTTCTTTCTTTCTTTCTTTACAAGTATCTATAATTAAGATTCACCCAAACTGCTTTCTTTGCTGGCCCATTGTAAAAAATACAATGTTACGATGATTTACGTGATACGGTCTACAATTTGTCTCCCTTCTTATTTTACGTTTTTTTCCAGACAAGTTTTCAGCATTTCAGTTTGAAACACGAACAATTACCAAGCCAAACAGATCCAATCCAACAGTTTCAACTCAAAATCATTTTCAGCAAGATCAAACATAAATGTCAGTCAAAGCGGCCGCGCTCCTAACTCCAGGATCCAAATGGATAAGTTAGAAAAACCCTCACTCGGAGTTGAAGCAATCCATAGAGGCCGTAAAGTTGGACATTTTAACATAAGAGCATATGGGGAATAACTCCGTCTTGAAGCCAGCCTATTGTGACAGCTAGAGGAACTGCAGTTTGTGGCACATCTGCACTGCCTTCATTTTTCACCTCCAGAGGTCACGCTTCGGTCAGTTCACTCTGAGACACCCGACTTTAGAGCAGGAATGATCATTTTTACAACCAGGTTTTAATCTCTGTGGCATGTTGTCCTCCTGAGAACATGAAAAAGCTCTTGAGTCTGCCTTCACTTTTTAGTATTTTGCAAGTAAACTAAGAAATAGGTGCAAACTGCCATCAAACTGTTTAACTCCTCACTGGAGGGGAGAGGGAGGGGAAACAGGAGGACAAAGGAGGGCAGGAACAACTAAGCTGTAGTGCTTTTCACTGTGCAATATTCTTTATATTCGACTGTGCAATGGACTCACAATACAGCTCATCAATGAGTATATGTCACTGGTATTCCTATTTATCCCTATTATATATTCTGTATTTATATATGTGTACATATGCTACATTTATGCTTATATTCGTACTATCTTATTCCCTATCTTATTGAAGGGATTAATAAAGTTTTATCTAATCTAATCTCTAATCTAATCAAAGGTTTACTGTGACAAGTGCAAACATACATGGATATACAGTATTTAAAGCAAAAACAGAGTTTGTACAATTGAAACTTTTTGTACAGTTTTCTGAATGTCAGTCTTTGGAAATGACTCCCTGTGAGTGAAAGAGTTCATAGTCAGTGTTTAAAATGAAGAAGGTTTGGTGTATAAGACATCCTGAAGAGTCCAGTTACCAAAACCCCCAAACTACAGTATGAGGCCTGATTTGTTCATAGAGTATTTTCCAGGTATTTCATTATTCACACCATTTTATTTATTTACGATGGAATGGGTAGTGACAGAAAATAAGCAGTATGTTCCCTCGTTAGTAACTATTTGATGTTTTGACTTGTGGCCTTGTTATTGAAATATACATTACTGCACTTGCTTGTGGCTGCCGTGGTGTAAATAACTTACTAAACTCATTTGCAATTGATTAGTTAAACTGGCAGTTAACAATGGAGTCATTAACACAGTAATCTTGAGGTCAGTTTTCTATAAGTTAAATAGTCATTAAATCAATAGACTGTGGTGTAAATGTGCGGAGGTGGTGGTGGTGGTGGTTCTTTTTTCTTTCTACAGACACTCTGCGGGGGACCAAAAAAATAAAATAACCTATTTCCTATTCCTACAGGAAAAAAATCAATAATTAACAGCCAGGAAGTTCCCACTGCAAGCCGTATTATTCACACAACAGGCTGGACAAAGGATCGAAATATCTGACGCCTACCTGCGCACTGAAATGCAACGTGGTTATTTCATCGACAGAGAACAGACTGGGAAGAGTGTTGGCAGCTAAAATATCAGACGGATGCGGAATTACAATGACATTCTTCTCTCCTTCGGTGTGGTGCCTGTACAGCTGACAAAGGTAGGTGTGAAGCAAATTTAAGAAAAAACAAAAAGAGAGAAACTTGGCAGAGAAGTTGGGTGACTTTGTATGGAGGTGTTCCAGCTACTTTGATTTTAGCTAAACTTTATTTTTCTTTCTTTCTTTCTTTCTTTTTTTTTTTTGCAAAAGTAGGACAAGAACATAGGACATCAGTTCTGGCTGATTACCCTGACCATTCAAACAGAAGTGCCCACGAGATCCAAGAGAGTTATCCTGATATGAGTGGACATAATTGCCAATTTCAGCAGTGTAACAGAAAGTTATATTACCCATTATTGCTCCTAGGAAATAAATAAGAAAGCTGAAATGATAGCAAAATAAAAATATTACTTTTTAAGCACTCTTGCTTACTCTGGGCCATTTTCTTTGATGTGTGTGATCAAAAGGCATAGAGCACTGTGAAATGAGCTCTCTCAGTGAAGATGGTGGTATTGGTGTAACACAATGTGTTCATGGCCTGTGTACTCTTTGGCTTTTTGATCAGGTTAGAAGCTGTGTGCGCATGTGCGTGTGTGCGCATGTGAGTGTGTGTGTGTGTGCGTGCAGGCAGACTGTTGCAGTCTTACCCTGTGGACTGTTATCTCTCTGTGTTCTCTCCAGCTCAAAAGCTCTCTGCCCCCACTCCTCCTCTCTCTCATCTCTAGCCCTCTCCAGCTCTTTCTCCCTCATTTCTTCGCCTTCCCAGGACACTTTGTGGGCCGGGCTATGCTCTGAGCGGCAAGCAGATGCTGAAGGGAGATTGGGTGCCACACTGCACACTGCGACGCCCCGCCTATTGACCATACCTCTGACATTAGACATGTCTGAGAGGAAGCTGCTAATCTGCAGAGACACAAGAAAATACCCAGAAAGTCAGGGCAAGGGCAAGCCAGGTGGTTACTATTCAGAAACTCGAAATGCAAACAAATTTATACAGGATTTCATGCATTATTACAAAACAAATCATTATTGAATTCTTTGTGCAATGACACGCACAATCAGAAACATACATAAATTATCAATTGACTGCTTTTTGTAAAAACAATATAATATTCTGCACCGGTGTACAACCTTTCTATTTAATATTTCCAACAATTCCAATGATGCATTTGATTTTCTGATACCATTAATCATTTCTTAATTAAAGACTGAAAGAAGAACTGGGTCATCACCCTATCTGAAGGGCCACACACGATGAAGTCGCTGCTGTGAAGCTTATTTTAGCCCATCACATGCAGAATTGACTACGAAGAAGGCATGAGCGTGATTATTAAATGTGAGCAGACTTTCTGTATCCTGTAAGATGATTATCTACATAATACAGCATATGTGCTGGTAACATTACTACTATTTAATCTCCCTATATCGCCCTCGTGTTCAATTTGATATCAAAACCTAGTTCCTGTCATAAAAACACAGTTTTTATGGTTGAGCTGTGTGTCCCATGTATTCTTTCTCCAGCACACTGAGGCTGTTTGTCCCAAAGGCTGTTTTTAAAAATAGGACTAATATAAGAAATAATAGTCTCTCCTTTAAATTATAAAATAAATTCCAAAAAATTAAGGAAGTGGAGCATTATTGAAAGGGACTGATGAGCTGGGAGATATGATGCTCCACAAATATTGATATTGTCATATAAAATGGATATTACTTGGGATGCTCATTATTATAGTTTGATATTAAAACTTTAACACTCTTATTTTTAAGCCTGCGGGGTAGTACAGCATATTACTCCTGCTTAGCAACTAGATTATTAATGTGATTTCCTAAATGATCTGACTAACTATTTTAGATATTAGCAGTATGAACATATTCAGATATTTAATTTTGTCTGTTCTGCAGCATTTCCCTTGATAAAACCTGCCAGTCTGGTGAGGGGACTATAAAGCAGACACATAAATACCATAACTAAAGCATAGCTATGCACACTTTTGCACACCTGACTGCCTTCACTGGAAGTGGTCCTGTCACCACTGAGTCCTCCTGGTAGAGGGGAGTGGGCAGTTGGGCGCACCATGACCTGGGGAGGGCCCACACTGCTGCCTCCCACCTCACCATAGGTGCTTGTGGTCGCTGGTGAGCCTGATACACGAACGGCTTTAAACTCGATCCCCTCTGCTCCCATGCCAGTCTTATGCAGCATGTAGCTAGTTTCTGTGGAGATAGCCGAGATGCCCATTCCAGTCTGAATGCCCGGGCCTGGATCTGAGTCTTTCCTGAATTTGATTTTTTTCCTAAAGACGATGAAGAGTATGAGGAGGAAAATGATGACAAACACAAGGACCCCAATGCCAATTATCTCTCCTGGTCCGACGTAAGACAGAGGCTCAGCCTGCACAACAAGAAAAGTAAAATCATTAAAATATGAACACAACTCTTTTTTTTCTAGTTGAATAAGTAGACAGAAAAACCCTCAGGTCATCAGTAAATACACAAATCACAAGTTGGAAGACGAACAAGCTTAGAAATAAATTAATAACACTTAATAAAAAAGGTCTTTGATGATTCACGTGAACATGAAGTGCTTTTTCCAGCAACCAGAAGAATTGCCAAACATACAATGCGTACAAAAGTCATAAGCTACCTGTCAGTTCTTTATGTTTTACTCCAAAGAAGCCTTGTAGATTGTTAAAAAGTTGTCTTCTCTTGAGCTTTCTGTAAGTCTCTTAAACTTTTCCTTTACATATCAGCTTTCACTCCTTTTAAGTCAAGTCTTGTCCCTGACCATTTTCAGAGGAATGTTTTTTTTTCTTAAGCCACTTAACACTTACCTATGAATCATTCAAGTATAAAAAAGACACCTTACACAAAGGATGAACTAGTGCTGTGCCTACATATAACAGAAAATCTAGCAAAGAATCCATTTTTAATTACATTTTAGGCATTTTTTACTAGCATCCTGTTATAAAAACACATCATTTCTTCCCATTCGTTTAGTCCAACCCACAGAAAATGCAGAGTAACAAAGTTTGACAGATAAAAAAAATAGTGTTTTTTGCATCAACAAGTGAATTCCCAGAAAGCTATTAGCTGAAAAAATCGACATATCTTGGCATGGTGTATAATGTATCCTAAATAAATTTGAGGGAGATGGACAAGTGAGTGACAAAAGAATAAATATCTACAACGGTATCTGAAAGTCATGTAGGGAAAACAAAGTCCTGACACAGGCCCTGAGAGGTACATCCTTTTCGGAAACAGTACTCTTGGTTCAAACGCCATTTTTGAGAGAAGGTTGAGGTAGACAAGATCAAGTTTGTACAGAGGTCAGATTCTGCACTGTACTGTATATGTTAGCATATATGTTAAAGCAAGAAAAAAGTGTAGCAAAGACTTAATAATGACATAATATTGAATTTAGTTCACCCCCAAAATGTGTAATACTATCATATGAAACCCCAGACTATTTTTAAATGTTCATTATAACTCTAAACATAAGAATAATAAGAATCTCATAGCTACATCTGAGATACTAATTAGCTATTTAAAACAGTTATCACAGAAACACTGATTAAGTCTTAGCAAAGTTTTGAAACACTAAGCATCTTTTGAATATTGAAGTAAATCAAATTTTGGTAGTGGGAAAATGCATCATCTGGGTATATTTACAACCCTTATGCACTCACTACTCCAAAAGATGATGAGCAGATTTTATGGTCTTCCAATTTGGAGGGAGTGACTGAGCTCAAAGCTTTTTTTGTTTTAATGTAATGTGTGATGAATAAGTTTTGGCAATAAAAATACACATTATCTCTAATGCATCCACTCCATTAAAAAACAAACAAATGAACAAAAAAAAAAAGAACAAAGTTAACATACATTAGTTGTAAAAGGAGTTTAGTAGATTTTGTCAACTCTGCTGCAGTCCTCCGGGGATTAATGAAGGCACCTTCCTTCTTATAATGTGCCACATTAATTGGGTTTGCAGTTTCAGTATAAGGTATATGACACAATAAATTCAAGAGCATAACAACTTCAAATAGAAACAGCAATTTAGGCATTACTACACTCTCATTTATCTACTGTGGGGACAACGATACCAAGCTGGTGAATTAGCCTTCTAGGGGTGCTGCTGTGAACTCAAAATTCTCAACAATTTCACTGTGTATGCCAAGTCCAATTAGGTGTGAGCTGAATGTACAAAAAAGCAATTCGAGGAGCTTTTTCGATTATTTTTTCATTTATTCTGTAACATCTACAAAAATCCAATTCCAAGCGTCGCTCATACACTACCTGTGTGTCATCACCAGGATCATCAGGTTTCAGATCGTCGCAAAGCTGACCCTCGTACCCTTCTGAACAGTTACAGTAGAATGACCCGAATGTGTTCATGCAGTCTCCTCCATTTCCGCACGCTTCCTGGTCACACTCGTTGACATCCTCGTCACATCTATGGCAGCACAAACGAGTAAGTAAAGCTGCCAGGGGGGCCGCGGTGAATATGATGTGTATCAAAGTTAAAAAAGGAAGGACGCAAGCGTGACGGTGAGTTAAAACATTTACAACTTTTTAGAGAGCGTTTCTTTTCCCAAATGCTGGGAAGAGTCCCGATTATTTACATTTAGACGCTTCTGATTTAAAGAATTATGCCTGAATGCAAAAAACATGAACACACAGACTCCCACTGAAGAAGCAAATTCCAGCTGAACATCATAAAAGTAATTCTACTGCAGACACATACATGCTCATCTCAGCTTGTCATTTCAAGCATGGTGTCCTGCTGCGCAGTGGATAGAAGATACATGCAATTCTCTTTTCAATTATTTTCTCTTTGATGGGATTTTCAAAACATTTTGCCTAGTCTGATGGAAGAAGGAGAATTTTGCGGCTTCATGGCAGAACTTTCCAAAGTTTTGCTTTTAAATGATAAAAGTGCAGGTCACAGCTTAGTCATTAATTATACACACTATACTCATTAAGGCCTGGATGTGCTGGCCAGTGATATCCTCTCATTATTATTTTAAATGATGGATACTTTATCCCATAATTAAAAACTTAATGAAGTTGTCTCACATTCATTTTATTAACCTATAAAATAGACCAGTAAAAATGAGAAAATTTCACATTTTGTGGCTAATATTTTAGTGCTGGAGGGAAAAAAAAACAACAACTCCACAGCCAATTGAATTCAACAGCTATTTGGTTGTTATGGTTTCAATCTGTGTTTAACATCAATTATTAATGAAATAAACAATCTGGTGCCTGAAAAAACAGTGACATTTATTCCATAGTTTTATTATTGTAAGGATAATTGAATTTAAATTAATCAAATGAATTTTTAAAATCCATGTCAAAAGCATAAAAAAAAAAAAAGCCAAAAACAAAACAGAAAATTCCTCTGTGGGGGAAAACTGCCCTCTGCTGGTGGTTCTGTGGAACAACCACGTGAGCAGAGAGGTTATTTCAAAGGCAATTACTAAGCTGTAATTAAGAAGACAGCTAGAGAATGATTATAGGCTTTTCAACTAAAATTATGCAGAATTAAATTAGAACCACTAATTCCCCCCCCAATAACAACTAATGTGGGCTAATGAACGGGATTTTGAGTCCAGCACATGCTCTTTCATGTTTTCACTAAGAGGGAGGGCGATACAGATGCTGAGTATCTTAATAATCAGCACTGTACGGCTCTCATTGTTTACATACTTTCTAAACAGGACACAGCATTTGTCAACACTGCTGTTACAGCTGGTTATTAAGGCTAGAAAGTGTGAGCGATTCCAGGCTATTTTATCTTACATAAGTCCCGCGAGTCCAGTAGGACAACCACAGAGGAATGCGCTGCCTACAGGCTTGCAGTCGCCACCATTCTGGCAGGGGTTTGGCATGCAGGATGTCAGTTCTATTTCACAGCGCCCCCCAGTGAATCCAACGCTGCAAGTGCACATAAAACCTGTGGAAGAGATATTTTAAGTGTCGAATAACAATATCTGAAAATTATAACTAATATCAACTATTGTGCATAATACTTATAAATAATAATGATGAATTACACAACAACAAGTTCTGGAAATAAGTGTGTAAAATAAGTGTAAAAAATAACATAATGAATGTGTCCCACAGCAAGGCACATACACATGATCGTCTGTTTGTATATTTACACACACCTCCAGAGGGAAGGCTACTGCAGATTGCTCCATTGAGGCAGGGCTGACTGACGCATGGATCTGGATAAAGCACACAGCCCAGTTTGACCTCGCTGAGCCCTGCTATCTCAGCATAACGGCTCCTTTTATTCTGGAGTGGCAGCTCGTTTCCGTTCAGCATCAGCGAGCCCAGGCACCCCTGGAAGCCGTCCTGAGCTCTCGGAGGGCCCCTTACGCCACGCTCTCCAAGCCCTGGCCCTCCCTGGCTTCTCCCTGACCCAGTGCCTGGCCTCTCACCTTGCCCATTTAGTGGCCTGACTTGGGCCCCAAAGAAAAATGATGAATCTGGAGCCAAAGGCCAAAGACGAACCGGGGCTCTGGCTGCCCGGCGACGTTCCACATAGCTGTCATCCAATGACAGGAGCGTGTAGTTCATAGTCAGCTCCAAAGTAACTGCATGCCACAGGCCATCATTTATCGGTCTGCCAGAGATACCCATAATGCCAAGGGTGTTGTCACAGTCCAACTGAAACCAGAGTCGACCGCCTTCAATCTGTGGAAGGAAAGAACAGTTATGTCTTCTGAATAAT
>VOQK01016428.1:2645-17046 GCA_015052645.1 Benitochromis conjunctus
TTTTTTTTTTCTAGCTTTTTTTTTTTTTTTTTTAATTGCTTTTTCTTTTTTTTTTTCTTTTTGCAGAGAAGGAAGAAAAGACAACAACAAGGCAGTGAGGGCTGCAGCTAATGGAGAGGCTGTAATTGTGAATGGAGGCATTCATCTGGAGACATCGTCCGTGAATTGCGCTGCACAATACCCAGCGCCGGGCTGCTCAGATCACCAAGCAGTCACCAAGCACGCACGCACACACGCACACACACGCAGACACACATATAAACACGCTGAACCCTCAGATCACTGGTGCTCAGAGGAGCAACGTAATCACACTTCCGCAGAGAGAAAGACATCGAAAAGGGGAGGAGAGAAGGAGAGGCTGAAGAGGGGGGAGGAAGGGAAGAAGAGAGGAGAAATTATACAAGGAGATAGGAGGAGAGGAAGGGGGAGGAGGAAAACGGAATGGTGAAATTGATGTTTCCTACCATTTGATTTGGGCCACAGAGCCCAGGAGGCAGATCTGATAGAGCTACATGCACACACAGAATCAGCACATGAAAAGAAACAAAGATGCATGCACACCATCCCTCTTCCATAGAGCCCCATACATGAAAGAAGACATGTATGCACAGACTCATATATACAGAAGCATACATTTAAAGCCATAAATCTGCACAAATATTATTTAAATAACCTGTAGAAGCTCACAGAACCATCTCACAAACCCCATGTTTTCTTCTACCTGCTTGAACAAACACAAAAACACACACGCACTCATTTTTTAAAGAAGACACAACAAAGCCTATAGTATAGAAGGGAAAAAAAAAAAAGCCCTCATCCCGGCGAGGCGAGACGAGACGAGGCACCTGCCAGCGCGGTGGTTCCTGCTACTACAGAGAAACATCAAGAAACAACAACTCAATTAAACACACCATCCCTGTTCAATTACTGCCACATAATCACAGCAATTTACCTTCACTTGCTGCACAGCCACCAAACAAACACACACAGAGGCACAGGCACACGTACAGAGGCGGTTCTCCCCTCACAAACGCCAGCACAGACACAGCCACATCACAAAGACCGACCAGACTGGCTTCATTCTACACATCATTAATGTGAAGCTCATCTGGAGGTATCCGCAGGCTAACCAGCATCAAACAGACACGGAGGACGATGGCAGAGAACAATTTAAGTGAAACGCTTATTTACTAAATATGTGATGAACAGCAACAGCACTTCCAAACAGTATTGCCACCATTATAAAGAGCACAGCTTCTGTCAAGCAAATGTAACTGGGTATATTTAAGGGCATGCGCTGTAAATAAGTAACAGAAATCATTTGTGACCCAAATCTGTTCATCTTAATTAGTTAAAGGAAAAGACTTCGTGCACATTCTTTATGACACAAGGGATCTCAAAATCATCAGTCAGTTGCTATAATTATCATTATCATTAACTAAGAGTAAAATAACCTTTCCGCAGTGTTTGCTATTCTGCCTTGCTTCTGATATTCTTTTTCTGTGAGTGGCATAAAGATTTGTTATTTGATCTTTCCAAGAAATCAGACAGATTTTGTGTCCGTTGAGATGCCTTTATATAAATATATACGTTCTGCTAAAACCGTCTAGACAAAAGCTATGACCAAACACACAGGTTTAACGCTAAAAATGTAACTCTATCCATACATGTTCAGGATGGGTGAGAAGGCCAAATGTGAGCCAGGGTTTCACCCATCATCGGCATGCAACCTAAATAATTCTTCTGTGTCAGAACCAGAGCAAATCCCTCCCAAAGTAACAAGCCCAGGGAGTAGCGACACTGTGACTTGAAAGGCATTCAAAACCTGCAGAAGTCTATTATACACTAACACAAGCATAGCAGCTAAAGACCACATGACCCAGGGTGATGCTAATGCCATCTGCCAAAGATTAATTTTTAAAAGGTAACAAAAAGCAGAGATCAACAGGCTTATAGGATCACACAGAGAGGAGACATTTTCGGGACAAATCTACAGTTGAAGTGCTGTTTCAATGATAATTTTCTGTCAAGTGCTTGTGCGGCTAGTTTTTGTCAGTATTGTGGTGACATAATAGTTAGTGTAACATGTCACTTTCTACAGGGAACTCTTTAAAAAGTACATATATTAAGTACAATCTAGTCTGAAACATACAAATTTATATTTTATTTTGTTTGTTAAATCTCTACTAGTTTCTATGACAAACTTCATATTTAGCAAACTTGGAAAGCTATCCATCCATCCATTCTCTGCCGCTTATCCTTTTCGGTGTTGCAGGGGAGCCTATCGCAGCTGTCTTAGAGGCAGGGTACACCCTGGACAGGTCGCCAGTCTGTCGCAGGGCTAACACATAGACACAGACAACCATTCGCACTCACATTCACACCTATGAGCAATTTAGAGCTTCCAATTAACCTATCCCCACCAACTGCATGTCGTGGGAGGAAGCTGGAGTACCCGGGGAGAACCCACACAAACACGGGGAGAATACGCAAACTCCACACAGAAAGACCCTGGCCTGATGATGACCCTGCCTGCCTCGAAAGCTACTTATAAAAAATATGAAACTATTCAAAAAGCACTCAAATCTATTCTGCACACAGCATAATACAAGCTAGTCTGGATATTAGAATCATACAAAGTCATGACTGAGGGTGATGCTCAGGGCACAGTGTGGCTAACTGGCCCACTACAGAATGATGTCACTGGGGATAAGACTGAGGAATAGCAACACTGTAAGAACCTGTGAATGAAGTGAGTGTGTGTGTGGACAGCAGATTGACTAACAGCTTGAACTTGGGTTAGATCCAGGAGCATGGGGAGGGATACATGGATGGATGAAGAGAGAGGGAGGAGGGAAGTGGGGGGAGCCATTGATTTCTCAACAGAGAGATCAGCATCTTGACAGAAAGAGACGAGTGAGCAACAGAGCAAGACACACACACACAGAAAAAGCGGGGAGATACCCACTGCGGCCCTCGGGTGAAATTCCGTGTCTTTTTCTTTCCATAACTGAGCTTGAGTACTTTTATGCCCTAAAAACACACCTCCTTCCTAATTTGGGCTGAAACAGGGATGTAAAGTGAGAAAAAAAAGAAACCTAAAATAAATCTAAACTTTGACAGCACTTTGGTTAAGGTTCCTGACTTTGCCTGTCTATCAGTGAAAAGTCCCTGATATTCCAGGACCTCCATGACCAGTGTGAACCCCTGTTGACAGAGATCAACAGGAAAGTCTGGGTACGTCTCTCTCTCCCAGCATGCCTCGGTGAGTCTAACAACCCTAAAACCCCCAACAGGGACACAGAGGAAGGTGCTGTGGCTTTATGCCGCGTGTGGCTAACAAGGTGTGTGTGTGTGTAAGTTGTGTGCAACAGGGGAGCTGACACACACTGTGGAGGAACGGGTGGGATTGAGAAGGGGCAGCCAGGGGTCACGCTGTAATTACACATCATAGTCCCTGTGGTCAGTCCACTGACTTCCTCCGACTGCGGTGCCCCAGCCACACGAGCAGGGATGGCAGGTGGTGGTGGGAGTGGAGGGTTGTAGGAAACTTGGAATAATAAGGATAGCACATTTTATATCTATTTTCAGATTTCTACTGTTTAATTAGCTTGTATATTATTTTTTCCTTGTCCTATTTTTTTTATATTAACTCCGTGCATCGTTTGCAGTACGTCCAACACACATGTCACACCTCTACAGTAACTCGGCCTCCGTGCCCACCTCAGAATGTACTGGTTGATGCTTTCACATACCGTGCGTGGTCCTGTGTGGGTGGTAGGTGCCATAGAGGATGAGTGTAACGCTGTGCAAAGCTCCGGCTGCCTCCTCTTCACTTGGCCTCGTGCAGCTCCTCACTGTGCCCTTGTGGTCAGTCACCTGGAAACAATCACCATGACAAAGACACCATTTCACCAAAAAAAATCTATCAATCAACCAACCAGTCAATCAATATTTATGTGAAAATGTCCGAATGCAGCAATATTAAACACAAAGACAAAGAATGAGAAGACCTCACAGTGTGTGAATAACACAACTAATCATTACACTAAGAATTTCTTTTGCACTAAACTATTAGACGAACCTTTTCATGATGGAAAAAAGATTTTTAGGAAAACGCCAGACTCTCTTATAAAAAGGTGATGAAGTGATGGTATATATCAGGGGTCTCCAATTCCAGGCCTCGAGGGCCGGCGTCCTGCAGGTTTTAGATAACACCCTGGGTCAGCACACCTGAATCAAAGGTGTCTGTTCATTAGCAGGCCTCTGGAGAACTTCACATGTTGAGGAGGTCGTTTAACCATTTAAATCACCTGTGGTGGATCAAGGACACATCTAAAACCTACAGGACACCGGCCCTCGAGGCCTGGAGTTGGAGACCCCTGGTGTATATATAAACATGATCATATATAAACATGATCATGCAGGAATTTAGTGGAATACAGCGATCCATTCTGACATAATGTAAATATCTAACTTTAATCCCAGATTCTTACATCTGATTTTTTCATCTCACCTCATAAGAACAAATGAACTTGAGTAAGTTTCACTAAAAATGATGAGTTGATTGGACGTAAACTTAATCCAGTGAGTGTTTTTTGTATCCCCTTGAGCCTCTGCTTCCTTTTATAGAAACATTACTTTTGGCTCTTCTGCGTCTTATACGTCATTCCACTTAACACAGACGTGTTATACATGCATCCCAACGAAGCTCTGGTCTCAAGCGGTTAAGAAACAGAATAAACATAGTAGCAGACTTCCCAGCATGCATTGTTACAGAGATAAAACTCTCCAGAGTCTCTGTCTGTTACTTTTACATTTATTAAAGCAGAAAAACACTGAACTAACTCGTCTTACTTTGTTTAATCAACCCACATTTTTAAGGCTAGGAAGAGCTAATGTGTTAAAGTTAAAACCAAAGTGTAGATTACAAAATCATTAAGTCTTCATATAACACTACAAAAGTAAACCCGATGGCAACCTTGAGGGTACCATGTGGATGGGCATTCAGTTATATTTTTTATAATGAAGATATGTTCTGGAATAAAGGAATACACTAAAAACAAATTAAAGAAAAAAAAACAATGGTATCAGCACTAGCTAACATGCATACTGTGACTGAAAGCATCAGTCTCAGCCCAGGATTTCATATCCCCACTTTTTAGTTTATTTATTTATTATTATTATTTTTTTTTTTTGAGTTTAAGAGTTTAAGTGAAGCACAACAGTTATCCATTTACTCCAATCAGCCATAAAGAGTATCGATATGCCAACTGTTCAGCTGTTTTTGGGGTTGTTTTGTGCCAGAGGTGGGTGGGGGTGAGATCATGTGACATCTGAATCTGACTTAGTACTTAAAAACTTGTACACAACAACACAAATGACTCGTGACCTTTAATTTACAACGAAAAGGCTTTGACTATCACAGCAGCCAATCGTGTTGCAGCAGAAGTACAAGTTGAGGTCTGTAATCTCCAAAGGCACAAGATGAATCATTCTGTAGCTGCATTTTAATGTAATTGTCAAGGCAAAAATTAAGTTCATCCTTACAAGAGCCGGTCACGAGCATTCAACAGTGATCTTAGAGAAGCAATTGGTATAAGAACATTTTTATTTACCAATTTGAAGTCATCATTCCAAAGAAAATTGGTGGAAAGCAGTCAGTAAAATTCACCTCAACGTCAGTCCGTTCAATGCGCAGAGAAAGTCTAAAAAATCCAAAAGCTACATCTCATACTCTACAGACCTCAGTCAGCATGTTAAATGCTAAAGTTCATGACTAGCAATTAGAAAAAGACTGAACAGATATGGCTTGTTTGAAAGGGTTGTCAGGAGAGAGCCTCTTCTTCTATTAAAAAACAAAACAAAACATGGCAGCACAGCTTAGGTTTTCAAAGTTGAATCTGAACAAACCACAAGACTTTTGGAACAATGTCCCCAAAATGGAGATGTTTGATGAAAATGTCATAACAACTGTCAAGCATGGTGGTGGAGGTGTGATGATATGGGCTTGTTTTCAGTCACAGGACCTGGACACCTTGCAGACAACTACTTAGACACACAGACCAACTCCTCTGTATGTATGTAAGTATTTTAGAATTAATCATGAGGCCATCTGTCTGATAGCTAAAGCCTGGCCCGTATGGGGTCATGTAACCGGACAAGGATCACAAGTACACCAGCAAATCCACAACAGCAACAGGGTTGCAGTGACCCAGTTAAGGTCCAGGCCTCAACCCGACTAAAATGCTGTGGCAGGACCTTAACAGATCTGTGTATGAACGAATGCCTGCAAAATTCAATGAACTGTAGCAACGCTGCAAAGAAGAGTGGGCCAAAAGTCTTCAACAACAATGTGAGAGACTGATAAAGTTATACAGAAAACCATTACTTCAAGGTTTTGCTGCAAAGGGTGGTACTGAAAACTGTCTTTTTTACTCTGTGATGCCAGTTCTCTGACTTCCACTTTCATTTACGTCAAATCAGTAGTGTATTCATAAATCAGGACAGTATTTGGATAAACAGTCTTGTAAAAAATGACATCTCCTCTGTAGCTCAGCCCACATGTAACATATCAATCTAAATTACCTAGGGTGACCAACCGTCTTCGTTTTTTGCACTTGTTGACTTGTAAAAAGCCTATATGACATTTTTTATGTCACCATTCATTAACCGCACAGAGAAGGCGTCGTTTAAATATGTTAAAGTTTTCTTTAAGCAAACAGTATTATTGAAGGTCTTCATGACTGGGCCAAGTGTCCTCTTTTTTGGAAATCAAAATATGGTCACCCTAAAAATTACCCGACTCTTATGAAAACCCATAAAATCCCCTTTTAGTCAAGCAATGGCTTTATACCATAAATCTGCTACATCAACTATCCAGTCTCCCTTTCTGCCTGTGTGTGTGTGTGTGTGTGTGTGTATATATATTCTATGCAGTGTTTGTGTGTGTGAGAGTGCTCAGAGCAGATCAGAGGCCAGGCATGGCAGCCCCCAGCTGAGTGCTGCATTGATTTGTTGTTGGTAAACAAACAGCTGGATGCTACAGGTGGATCGATAAGCCTTGCACGCCTCCTCGCCTCCCAGCAGGACTTTCTACTAGGTTGACATGGCTCTCAGAAGAGCTGCAACCCTGCTGTCACCGGGAAACCTCACAAGTCAAATATTTCGAATTCCAGATTGTTTCTAATTGAGCTGAAGTTCATTTTACACATAAAGTCATGTTCCTGAATCCATGAAATGCTTTTGAGTTCCATAACTTTATAATCATTTTGTAAAGCACGCCAAATACCATGTTGTATTATTTGATGATGATATTTGGTGTCAACTATCAGAACACCTTATCTTCATTACTAACTACCAATCATTAGGCAAAAATTAAGAAGCAGTCATCCGGCTATTACACTGAAGGCGTGATGAAAATCATATTTAACTACAATGGAATAAAAAATGTGATAACTACAAGTGGAGACAAAATCGGGGCATAGAGGATAGGAAGATATTAAACTGACTTTTAGACAAAAGGGAGACAAAGAAAATGAAAGGATTAGCAGAAGTAGAGTAACAGAGGGGAAAGTGGAAGGATTTCAAAAGCCAAAGAGAGCGAGAGAGAGAGAGAGTGAAACTACAGAGACAAAAAGAGGTTGGAGGGGGGGATTAGTGATGGGCGAGAGATGGCAGGATATCGAAACGGGTGAGTGTCAGGGTGATGGGAGCGAGACCCGGTGATAGGGGGTGATGAGGAAGGAGTTCAGAAAGAGATGCTGATACACAGGTAGTGGGAATGTGAAAAAAAGATGGAAGCAGTGAGAGATAGTGAGAGTGGGAGGATGATAGACAAAATGAGATGAAAAGAACCAAAACAGAGCACAAACGGAGAGCATCACTGAGAAAGACAATTAAATGGAGACATGCAAAGAAAAGACAAGAACACTGTACTTTATGATGTTTTCAATGCTTCTTCCCAGAGGAAGTATCAACTCCTTTCCAGGAGACCCCACTCCACATTTAAACAATCACACACCTGGAAGATACTTTCACCACAATCCTATAATTCTTAAAAGTACAGCTCCTCGGAGAAAGGATGTGACTGTGCACCGTGTTAAATTTCTGAATCAAAGCGAAGCTCCTAGCAGATACATTAGGCATCACTGCTGTGTCATTTCTCCAACCATTTCTACACCATCCTCTCCTTCTTAAAAGTTGACACCTTTTTACAAATACGTACTGATTGTTTTGCAGGTGGCAGATGTTTGTTTAGTCATTGTTACTATGGGTGTTCATTCTAAATAAATGGCTTTGTTAATTCAGCCAAGTAAGGGTCAATTTGTGATGATTTAAAATACTTTCCTGAGATGTGCTTCCACATTTTTTTAAATATAGATTCACTTTAATCTGAACCAATTATGCCTTCACTCATTTTTCCCTCACACAGTGGTGGAAATAGTTGTAATAATGATTTGATCCCCTGGTGATTTTGTAACTTTGCTCACTTCCAAAGAAATGAACTGTCAGTAATTTTGTGGTAGTTTCATTTTCATGACGAGAGAGAGAATATCAACCAAAAATCTGAAGTTATGAATTGATTTGCATGTCACTGAGTGAAATAAATATTTGATCCCCCACAAAAAAACATGACTTGGTATTTGGTGGAGAAACCCTTGATGGCAAGCACACTAGTAACACGTTGCTTGTAGTTGGTCACCAGGTTTGCACATCTCAGGAGCGAGTTTTTCCCACTCCCCTTTATAGAAACTCTCTAAATCTTTCTGGGCTACTGCTTCACAAGCTTCAGCTCCCTCCACAGATTATCTATAGGATTGAGGTCTGGAGACTGGTTAGACCACTCCATGACCTTAATGTGGTTCTCCTTTAGCCACTCCTTTGTTGCCTTATCGGTATGCTTTGGCTCAATGTCAAGCTGGAAGATCTATCTATGATCTTTTCTGCAGTCCATTGCACCCTAAATGCAGTGAAGTTGTCCTGTACCCTTAGCAGTGAAACATCCCCAAAGCATAATGTTTCCACCACTGTGCTTGACTGTAGATGTTCTTTAGATCATACTGAGCATTTTACTCATCTTGCAAATTTTGGGTTCATCTGACCACAGCACTTTCCTCCAAGCCTTCTCTGAATCATTTACACGTTCACTGGCAAATTTAAGACGGCGTGTACATGTGTCTTTTTGAGCACTCCATTACAGCATAGTTTCTTATCAATGGTGTTCTTGGTGGACCCAGCTACCCTCACATCATTAATACGCTCCACCCGTGTAGCTTTGGGCTGATCCCCCACCTATCTCATGATCATCCTCGCCCCATGTGGCAAGATCTTGCATGTAGGTCCAGACTGAAGGTAATTGATGCTCATTTTATATTTCTTCCATTTCTGAATAATCGATAAAACAGTTGGCACCTTCTCACCAAACAGTTTCCACCTTCTCACCAAACGTCTTGCTGATGGTCTTGTAGCCCATTCCAACCTTCTGCTACAATCTTGTCTTGACCAGGTCTTGACCATGGTGGTGGAGAGGTTGAAATGGAAGAAGTTGATTCTGTGGGCAGGTTTGTATTTTATAGTTGAGATCAGGAGTATCTGAAATTTAGCTACTGATTGATGTAATCTGTGTATCACATGGGCACACAGTCAATCGGTGGGAACCAGAATTGGAGATGGGTTGTAGGAGATCAAATACTTATTGCACATGATATACAAATCACTTTATGACTTTTATGTAATGTGGTTTTTTTTTCTGAATTTCTGGTTGATATTCAGTCTCTCACAATTAAAATGATATTAGCATAAAATTGAGAGATTGTTCATTTCTTTGGAAGTCAGCAAATGTACAAATTCCACACGGGATCAAATAATTATTTCCACCACTGTATATTTACTATTGAAATAGTATGTGCTCATAATAAATACATTAACATATTAACTCACTCACTCACTTTAAGAGCGGCAGCCAATCAAGAAAAAGTTGGCTTGAAGACTGACAAGCTAAATTGACAGACAGTGGATGAACTGAGGGGCACATGTCCAATATAAGAAAAATTAAGATTATTCTAAGCTTTGAATTAGGCAAAGCTACCTCAGTAGACTCCAAGAATAAAAAATATCAAGCGAGAAATGACGTCCCATTTTAAAATTCTTATCATGTCTAACTTTATACAATTTTATATAACAGAAATCAAATCTGTAATTTAAAAAACAAAACTGGTGCACTGTCTGTTATATGTCATTTTCTTTTCACAGATAACAGAATATTAAATAATAAGGTTTCCCACCCAACAGTTCAGTCTGCAGTTGTACTAACAGGTGTAAAATGTGCAACAGGAAGTTGCTAGACAACAGCATACAGGGCTCAGTGTACTCTCATGGAATAAACAGAAGCTTCAAAATAAAACCTCCAAAAAAAGAAACCTGCGATTGTTGGCAGTGTTAGAGAGTGAAGCAGTGTCAGATGGGAGGGGAGGAGGAGTCTTGCTGCGTCTACATATGTAAAGCAGCAGGGAAGCAGCAGTGTGTCAGACTGAGGCTCTGGCCCAACCTGGGCTCCTCACTGCTCCCTCCAACACATCAATCATCCAAAACAGGGCCATCATAGCCACGCTGCATGCTGGGAGACACACATGCGCAGACACACACACACGCGCACTGCAGCAAGCTTACACGCAAATGACTGCACAAACACTGCTTCCATCAACACAGACATTTAAAACTGTACACACACACACAGTAAACAAATATGGAGCGAATTGCAAACACGCGCATGTACTGCGCCCTCGCACACGGCCAGCTTCTCAAGTGAAGAGACACACGAATATGCAGAATAATATGCTGCAAAAGTACACACATACAAACACCTAGAGTGCAATGTATTCACACAGACACACACACACCCAAACTAGAGTCACACTCTCTGTGCCTCCCAGTCTCACACAAAGCACGCAGATAAACAGAAATAGGTATCCTGTGCCCACAGGGTGCCCTCGCCCCCGACCATCTGCAACGGGTGCCAACACACAGTGGGTGATATTTACATGGAGACCCCCCTCCACTACTCCCCTTCCTACCACAATCACTCACACACGCGCACGCGCGCACACACACACACAAAACGAAGGGAAGAAAGAAAGAAATACCCACAAAGGGCCACTTGGATCGCTTGATCTCCCAAAACTCATTAAACATGCAAATATATGTAAATATATGCACCTCTAGAAATCCACCTTGGGCCAAAGTGAGTGAGTGTGTGTGAATGAAAATGCATGTTTGTTTGTGTGCGATTGTGTTTCTACTTCAGGCTTTGACAGTGTTTCTGCCAAACTTGATACTGTGTGTAAGTATGTTGCTGTTACAGTAACAACAGAAGATGTTCTTACACTGGTTTTACCAGAGGTCAGCAGTACTTCTCCTCTGTACAGGAAGTACATAACATCGTAGGATAACTTTTTAAAGTCCCAAAAAAATCAGCATTTTAAAAATGGGAAGTAACATCACCTCTAAGAATATGAGACTGCAGCGTGTATGTTTTTCTCATTTCTGAATTATTTTTGGGTGTGGAGTTCATAAAAGCCCCAGATACACATTTTCTTCTTGAACAAGTTAAATCCAGCTAATTGCAAGCAATAACAGCTTTGCAATTAGCTGATCATATGTTACTATAGTCAAACCACATTCAATTCAATTTTATTTATACAGCGCCAAACCACAACAACAGTTGCCTCAAGGTGCTTTATATTGTAAGTTAAAGACACTACAATAATACAAAGAAACAATCAGTTGACCCCCTATGAGCAAGCACTTGGCGACAGTGGGAAAGAAAAACTCCCTTTTAATAGGAACAAACCTCCAGCAGAACCAGGCTCAGAGAGGGGCAGCCATCTGCCAAGCCTGGTTGGAGATGAGGGGAGGAAGACGAGACAAAACACATGCGAACAACATTCATTGGACCTGTGCAGTTGGACTGAAAACATAAAATCCAGTTAATGTAATACTTTTTCAAAATGTAACGTCCAAAAAGTAAATATCAGTGCACTGCAGCTAATAACACATGCTTGTATTTATTACCAAATATGATGATGAAGTGAATAAAGCAACCTTATTGTAACATTCTGGCGTTTTTAACAAACACCACTTTTGCCACAGTCTGAGACATCATGTAGTCAAGTTTTCATCTCAACCCAGAAGATCTTACCCAGCGAGAATGAACAACACAAACTGTACCATATTCATCAACTGAAGGTGGAAGTTGTGGCAGAAACTGTGTAGTTAATACTTTATCTTCAGGTTTTTCTATTATCAGTTAGTCACTTTGTGTGTGTGTGTGTGTGTGTGTGTGTGTGTATGTGTGTGTGTGTGTGCGTGTTTGGTTTGTGTAATCTGTTGGGGAGACAAGAGGGGAAAGACTCCTGAAGGAGCACAAGGGATGAAGATGATAAATATATGATCTGTCTATCACAGCCAGCAAGGGTGGCTGTTTGTGTGTGTGTGTGTGTGTGTGTGTGTGACCACACTGCTGCAGGCTAAATAGTGCTATTATATTCCTACAGCCGCTCTAGTCACAGTCAGCTCGAGTCTCAAAGTCCTCTGGGAATCAGAGATGTCGCTGCTCAAAGACTGCTGCCATGCTGCTATAAGCACACACACACACACGCACGCATGCACGCGCGCACACACACACACACACACATACACACACGCACGCACGCACACATACACACACACACAAACCTACCCTTTGGGCATGGCAGGTGGGGTGGGAGAGCAACGTATGTGTGTTTATATTGTTGCTGTGTTTCTTTGTGTTTGTGTGTATAAGGTCTCAGTGAAAGTGGAGCACAGTAATGACACCCTTCTATAATATTCTTTAAAAACTCATTGTATTAGGCAGCGGAAGGAATGGAAAAAAAAACTGCTGTCAGTCATAGTTACCAATTAGAAGAGTTGTTACTGTACCACACACACACACACACACTCCGTGAAATTACAAAGAGGAATATTTTCCTCGTACCTTTCATGATAAGTGACAGTGTGGTCAGGTTTTTTTTTTATATTCTCATGTTTAAAGATATCATCCGTCCACCTAGGGCTGGGACTATTGATGATATAAACTCCATCATAATGGAGTTCATTTCAAACTTAGCGATATTAGAATAAGCACAAACTAAAAATTAATGCCATCAACTACAATTTGACTTCATGAGCGCCCGATAACATATACATGTTACACATACTCTTTAAACAGCAAGACATGACGCTTCCTGATTCTGTCTCAATAAGAGTCATAACTGGCCTGAGATATGAAACTCCCTGGATGTAAATAAAGTAGTTCTTTAGAAAACATTTATCCTTGTCTAACTTGTCTATTTAAAAAGATATTTTGCAGCTCACATAAATCTCACTCATTTTATAGCTCCCGCTAGGAAGTTTTAAGCTTAAAAGAGCCTTTAAACTCAACAACATTGTAACTTAAAGTGACAAATTATGAAGAAGAGTCCACATCGAGGTCTGTTGATCATCAAGGAAAGTGGAGACACTGATTGAGGTGGAGATGAATCTGGTTAAATAACACCAAAACCACTGGTGATGACAGGCACCACAAGGGAGGAAGGGGAAAAATGTCAAAATTGTATTTTTTTATGGCCGATCCTTAATGACAGCGTGCATATTGTAAACTGCTAGTGGGATTTCCATATTGTGCAATACTGTCTCTGATCAACAGTAAAAGCAAGGAGGTGAGCTGAGGCGCCACAGATGGCGGTAGAGTGAGCACTAGGGAGAGCAGAGTGAGAGAGAGTATGTATTTCCAGCCCTGCGGTCCCGTCTCCTTCACAACGCTAGAAGGTCAGCCGAGCCTCGAGCCATAACACTCGCTCCCTTTTCACTTCAGTCCCACTTTTATTCCTAGCAGAACCACAGCGCTCTTTAACAATTGTCATTATGGCGAATCAATACGGACTTCTCCACAGACCCCCATGTCCCTCAGCCCCCATTCTCTGCCGCCCTTGAGTTTTTAAACACAGATCCAAAAGATAGTCCAGGTAAAGTCCCTTCCCAGGGCTCCATGTTATAGGTTACCCTTGCCTCTCTCTTTTCTCTTAGTCCTGTATGTCCTCTGGTTCTCGCCATGTAACAGTGTCAGATTTAATTGGCGTAGCTGCTTGTCAGAGGCTTTTTTGTAGAGGCCTGCCAAATGTCAAAAACCATTACAAATGACAATTTGTTTTATTTAGCAATCTATACACTTTCAGAAAAGAGAGATTTGGATTCATATAGGTCAAAAACCAGTACTGGACAATGGTGTTCAACTTTAGCCATGTAAGTCCCTTGTATCCCCCCCCCCCCCCCCCCCCCCCCCACCCCCCCCCCCCCCCCCCCTCTTTCCCTTCTCCCCCTT
>VOQK01016428.1:20357-33018 GCA_015052645.1 Benitochromis conjunctus
CAGATAAAGCACATGACACTGAAACCCCAAAACAATTTATATGGCATCTTCAAGCTCCCTCGACTGTAGGCAGAAGTTAACTTTTGAATGCACTTGTGCTTGATTTCTGTCCTGTCAAGGGCAACAGGGACACTGAAAGACTATAAGAGCAGATTTACATCATTTTTAAGAAGTACCTTCATCAGTCACTTTATTAGTACACCTGTATCATCATCATCATCATCTTTACACATCTGTATATGTAATCTGCTAATGAAAGTATCTCATCAGCCAGTTACATGGCAACTGAAAAGCATTTAAGCATGTAGACAATTTGCTGAATTTGGAATTGGGAAGAAATGTTACTTAAGTGACTTTGAATGTGGCATGATTGTTGGTGCAAGAAATGCTGTTCTGGGTATTTCAGAAACCGCAGTGATTTTCCCACACGATCATCTCTAGCGTTTAAAAGGAATGGTCTGGAAATGAGAAACTATTCAGGGAGCAGCAGTTCCCGGGAAAAAAATGCCTTGTTGATGCCAGCGGTCAGAGGAGAATGGCCCGACTACGTTAGGCTGATAGGAAGGCAACAGTAACTCGAATAACCACTTGTTACAACCAAGGTATGCAGAAGAGCTCTGAATGCACGTTTCTCCAGCAGAAGAAGCAGAAGCCCACACTGGTCCTGTCAGCTAAGAACAGCAAACTGAGGCTACAGTTTTCACAGGCTCACCAAAATAAAGATTGCCTCACCTGATTAATGACCTAATATCTGCTCTAACATTCGAATGGTATGGTTAGAATTTTTCATAAACACCATAAACGCATAGATCCATCCTGTCTTGCATCAGCACTCCAGGCTTCTGGTGACACTCGGTGACTGGACTGACACACACACACACACACACACACGCACGCACGCACGCACGCACGCACACACACACACACGCCTTCATACACATCATTACCTCAAGCACCCATCTGTACAATGTCATACACACACACAAATTCATACATGAAGTTACTTTTTGCACAATGCTCAGTCTTTTGCATAACCCACTGTCATTGTTGCACCTTTCTATTGCACTGTCTTATGTCTGCATTGTTCTGTTTTGTCTGGTGTTGCACTGTTTTTTGCACACTTGCACTTTTTGTAGTCCTGTGTTGATTGTCTGTTACATGTAGCATGATGGTCTTGGAGGAACGTTATCTCGTTTCACTGTGTACTGTACCACTGCACATGGTTGGAATGACAATAAAGCCACTTGACTTGACTTGATTTGATGGTGGTGTAATGGTGTGGGGGATATCTTCCTGGCAAACTCTGGGCCCTTTAGTACTACTTGAGCACCATTTAAACACCACAGCCTACCTGAGTATTGTTGCTGACTACATCCATGCCTTTAGAAGGGTAACACAGCATGCCACAAAGCTCATATCTTCTCAGACTGGTTTCTTGAATGTGAAAATAAGTTCAATGTACTCAAATTATTTCTACAGTCACCAGATCTCAATTCCATAGAGCACCTTTGGCACGAAGTGGAACAGAAGATTTGCGTCAAGGATGTGCAACCAAGAAATCTGCAGCAATTGTGTGATGCTATCATGTGAATATGGATAAAAACTCTCTGAGGAATGTTTCCAGCACCTTGTTGAATCTGTACCATAAAGAATAATAGACGAATAATTGCATTTACTAAAAAACAAATTAATTCCAAATAATGTAAAATGTCGTCATGTATTTTATCATGACTGTACTTTTAAAAAAATGACCCACCTGGACATGCTCCAGAGTGTTGATCTCATTAGCCCTTCCTCGGCAGGCTTCTGATTGGATGTTCACATTGACTCCTTTTCCTGGATAAAAGATTCTAGCCAATACAAAGTCATTACCTCTGTAAGTCAAAAGCCTCAATAGCCTCTTCTCACATGCTTATTGGACTTCCATATAAAGCATCGACAAGAGAGACGAAGTTCAGTTAAAGATCATGGATGCCGATATCAAAAACAGTTTCTTGGGGCTAATCTGAAAATCCTTAGCAGATACATTCAAGAAAGGTTTTTAAAAAAACTCTTTGTATTCTACCTGGCAGGATCAAGCGTGACTTCCTGTGTGCACGTCTTCTGTGAAGGAACGCCGTGGAAGTGTGCGGCCTGCTGCACCATCAGCCCTGCATCCAACAGTCCAAAGCCATACCTGCAACAAGGAGGGAAGATGCAGTCCATTATGTGTATTTGTGAATATGATGAGCACAAGCATGGTGTTGCGTTTTTATCCTCGCACACGTGAATTGGAGGCTTTTTATGTGGGTGGCTGAATGTGGCTGCAGGAGCAGAGTAAGTGCTAATGGCTCCGACATGAGGAGGCAACAAGTCACTGACGGAGATGATGTTGTCCTCTGACACAATCGCTTCCCGCTCTGTCCGAGCTGAGGCTGAGGGCTGCTGTTTGTGCGCCTGTAATTGCCTGGAGGATTGATTCTGAACAATGTGCCATCTCACGGACTGTAATCAAGCCTCATTATTCATTCTTTACTACCCCAATCTTGGTGCTGGAGACACAATGGCCGACCCTTAAGCGGCGTTGCTGCCTGGTGACTGTATGACCATTGCCTATCATGCTCTCTTTTCTACTTTACTGCTCATCCCTTTTGAATCATCCCCTCTCATCTTTCCTCTTTGGCCTCTCTTTTTCACAGAGCAGCCTGCTATTCAGTCTTGGTTTCCTCTTTAAATTCTCCTTCACTCTCCTTCATCAAACACAAATTTCTTGCATCAGAACTCTTCGCAGCCGCCTCAGTGATGCTGAAATCACAGTCTTCATAAGTGTCTCTTTAATTCTCCCTCAAATCTTTCATTTTCATGCACTTCTCCGCTCACCGTTCGCTTTTGTTCAAATCACGCTCCTCAGACTGAGTAACAGGGCAATAACAACCTTCATCGCCCCTCCTTTTGGAAATTCAGAGGGGGTGACAAAGAGCTAATTCCTGCCATTATTACCATACAGACCTTATGACGTTAATCTGCAATAAGTGAAATTCATTATCCTGATGACGGGGTCTCTCGGAGCAGCAGAGCGAGAGACGGAGACAGGAGAAAGGAGAGCGCTGATCAATAACTCAATCTGCTGCCCTGCATGGGGCTCCATCTCCTCTGTCTCAGACTGTCAGTGTTTCTGAGGAGGAGACGCAGGATCTGCAGCCCGCATCGTGCCCGTCCTAACAGCACGCAGTGCAATCAATGGACACAATCTAATCAGCCACTATCACCACCAGTGACTTTTAGCGTGTAGGGCCCGGCATAACAGCATTAAGCAGACGGCTGTTTGGGGTTGAGGTGCGCTATAGAAGTTCAAGGTTATTCAGAGGTTTTGTGAAAGCTGTGAAGAGCTTGAGCAAAACACAGCCGACAACAGCTCAGTGCAGAGAAGTAATTGCAAAGGCATCATCTTACCCCCTTTGTGCTAATGAGTTCGAAATGTGCTTATTGTATATAAATGAAGATAAGAGTGTATTTATTTATTAATCAATGTGCGTTTAGAAGTCACCAAAACTGAAGTGATGACTAGGAGCTGTGATCCTGAATTCACCCTAATACATATTTAAAGATGGATTGCTGTTGTTGCTCAACGTTTTTTGTGTTGTCAGTGTGCTAAAAACGAAAGTACAATGTCTCTGAACTCTTCGTAGTTTACTTTTGAAGATTGTAGATAGACTGTTGTCACTGACAACAAATCTACATGTGAAATCTACACCTTTTTGCTGAAAATGGTACAAAAGGCATGGTATTTAGGTAGCAACAAGATAGTTGTTGCACTGATGCACGCTAGAGGTTCACAGCAGCTTCAACTATTTGGTAATAGGCAGATAAACCGATCAGGCATAACATTAAGACAATCTGCCTAATATTGTGTTGGTCCCCCTTTTACTGCCAAAACAGCCCTGACCTCTCGAGGCATGGACTCCTAGACCCCTGAAGGTGTGTTTTGGTATCTGCACCAGATCCTTTAAGTTCTGTAAGTTGTGAGGTGGGGCCTCATTGGGTTGGAACTGTTTATCCAGCACATCCCACAGATGCTCGATTGGATTGTGATCTGGGGAATGTGGAGGCCAAGTTAACGCCTCAAACTCGCTTCTGTGCTCATGTTATGTCACACTTGCGAAGTAGTCAGTATGACTTTTAGCTTTTTTAAATCTTATTTTGGGCAAAATGCTTGTTTTTTTAATGATCAGATTTAATAATGAACTTCCTAAGTACTTCTGACCAGTGAAATTAAAGTTACAGATCTCTTTCTAGTCATGCAGATAGGGGCATTGAAATACCTGCTGATTGCTGACACTTGTTTTTAGAAGAACTTCGGACAGCTTATTAAATGTCATGTTAAACATTAAATGTCAACACTACATAGCAGTTTATAATGCTCTGAGACACGAGTTTACAAGCCACAAATGCTATCTAAGCAGCAGCCATAGAGCACTTCAAGGAACAGCTGTCAATACTTGAAATTCTGAAAGTTACCAAAATAAATTAGCCAGATAGTGGAATAGTTGGAAATGGGAAAACACAACTGAAACAGTAGCACTAAAAATAGATTACCCAAGATATTTCACAGTGTGGAGGAAAATTGATACCTTGACTTCTCATAAAACAAACTGTTGGTGACCAGGCCTCGCCACCCTGCTCCCTCTTAGTGATTAAATGTACCCTTCCTACCCAGCGCCCCTTAGCAAGAGTTGTGCACCTATTAAATCGTATGGCTCCCACAGATCGATCGGGCTTGCCCCAGCTCCACAGCCATAAACCCACACCGGCATACAGTGTGTCTGATAGAGAAAGCTGCAGGAAACAAGTTCCCCCATGAAAGAACATGATGAAAATGACAGATTTTATGTCCCCTGCCATGTCAGTGAAACAGCACTGCTGAGCTGGGGCACTTTTCAAGTAGACTCCCCAGCCTTTTCAGACATCTCATCATCAAGAGCAAGGACTGGAGAGAGTCGCGCACCTTCTAAATAGCATTGTGATTTCTCCAACTGGAAACGTGTGCAGGATTTGTTAGTAGTTTGATCTCAGGATTGCATGTGATTGAGATTTTTATTTTATTTCATTTTTTTGGAATCCTGCAAATGTCTTTAGGATAAAACCCACATAGTGTAAAGCATATCAAGTAATTAGTCAGAAAAACACAGTCATCCAATTTTTAACTTGTTCCTTCTCCACCTCCTGCGTGGTCGGAAGGAGGCTGAGCCAAGCCGATTACAGAATGACAGCCGATCTTCTGTCCACGCAGCACGAAGCATGTTAAACCCCCTCCGACCCCCCGCCTCCTCACATATGGAACCCACGGTCCTCACATTTTCTCTATCCACTTTCACTCCTCGATGGCAAATGCCCTTGCAATCTCTTACTCCCTCCTTCTCTTTATCTATTAACATGAAAGCCACTCCCCCCAACCCCAAACCAACACACACATACACACACACATACACACACACACACACGCATGCACGCACGCACGCACACACACACACCGCTCCATGGGGCCTCTTTGTAACTGTCGAGGAACCCTTTTCACTTTTTGTTCTGTGGGGTTTCCCAGGTCCTTTCTCTGTTGATATTCACACCATCTGCCAAAAGCAGAGGAAGGTGCACACAAACCCAACTTGCACTTAGACATAGAGATCTTTGGGGGTTAAGGTCTTTCCTTCGTCTTTTTGCACATGGCGCTGAAAACACAGCTTTAACAACCTCTATCCTGTAACCAAAACAGATTTCTGCAGCTACCAGGGGACCCAGCTACGCTGGTCTCAACCCTTGTTTGCAGTGGTACGTCCTGCTAAGTCCCCCCCCAATAGAAGTGTCTGTAAAGAATCACTCAAGCCGCACTAAGCAGCTGCCTGTGAGTTAGGTCATTTTCCCAGGAGCCACAGAGTGGGCATTGGCAGGACCTCAAAAAAAGGGGGACACCATCTGTTCAGCGCCTGAAAAGGTTGGTGACACCTTCTGTGGTACCAACAACTTCTAATTAAGTGGCCAGGAATGCTGCAGCAGCTCCAACACATGATTGGTGGACTTGCCTTAGTTACCCTCTCCATCACATCTGGGCACCCACTGATGAAAAATGATCAATGAGAGAAAACCAGATCACTGTGACTGTAGAATGCTAAGAAAAACTAGATTTTCTTTTGTGTGGGTTTTTTTTTTTGGTTTGATTTTGTTGCCCTCCTTTTGTTGTTCTTAATTGAATGTTTATCAGGAGCATAAAACAAATGCATTAGCCCTTTGGTCAATCCCAGCGTGGTTGGTTTCAGTTATATCATAATGCACTAATTTCATTAACATTAGGATTTAAATGAAATAACAAATAGACTTAACATTCTTCTGATTTCCATCGCTCTTGCAGCCAAATCTGCTGCTCAGAAATGTTACTAATTAGGCTTATTAAGTAATTAAGAAGAGGTCTTAATTATATCTGCGCCACTGGGACCTGCACGGCTGTAATCATGAAATGCTGTGCCGCGCAGCTCTGCTTTGTTGGTGTGGATGTTACACAGTTTCATCCATTAAACTGTTCTGAATGTGCGTTGTTTTGGGTTTTTTTGTTTCGTTTTTTAAAAAGAAAAAAAAAAAGGATTTTGAAATATACTTTTAGGGCTGTATTAGACAAATATCTGCATGATGTTAAATTACAGAGAGAGAAACACTCAGCAGCCTTCAACAGCACAGTCTCAAAATGCCAAGTGAATTACCTTGTGAAGAGTTAAAAGTTTAATGAAATATATTGCGGGGAGGAAAATGAGGGGTTTGGCACAGGCATGGGACTTAGTCTCGGGAGAATGGGCCCCGAACAGCCCTCTCAGTTTTCTATAGCCATCAGTCAAAGCAGCAGCCACCCGTTCCCGTCTTTTACACAAGGAGACTTCTCTGGAAGCCATGATGATCTATACCCCATGACCTCACTCTCAGTGTCCAACATATTTTGATTTGTAGCTCGAGTGTTATTCAAACACAAATTCAAAAGAGGATGAAATTCGGCAGAGAGCTTTTGTTGGACGCGCACCAAGGTACAGTCCTTTTGGATGTCTCTGCCCTTGTGTGGAAGGAAAGACGGAGTGAGTGAGAGAGAGAGAGAGAGAGAGAGAGAGAGATTGAGTAGTCCCTGCACTACATGGTTGGCAAAAGATTCCTTCCCGGGTCCCAAGCGGTTTTCTTTTAGTCTGGACAAAGCAAACACCGAACCAGGAGCCTTTGTTTGCCTTTTCAAAGGAATGGAGATTTAGATGCCACATCACTAAAACGTGACAGAGCAAACGCAAATGTAATGATTAAAAGCAAAGTCTGTTTTTGTACGTTGGTGACATCTGCTACATGATTTCATCACAGGAGCCACGTGGAGTTTAAAGATTCTGTACACCACATGTAGGATTAGAGAATATAATTTGAAGACAGGCTTGGGTTATGGGTCAGTTTGGGAGCAAATGAACAATGAAGGATACAGAATATTTGTGGTCAATAGTTAATACCTAAGATCATTAATACATAGTTTTTTAAATATTTTAATGCTACTTGATCTAAGAAGTTCAGCTTGGTTGTGGGTATTAGCCTATGGCCACATCTATTGTGGTGGCAAAACATTTTAACTTGATAAAAAGGTGGATTAAAGATGAGTGTGCGGACTATAATGGAACTTTATTTTTTCTGAACCCCCCCCCCCACCAGCAAAATATGAGAATTGCTACTTGTACATGAATTATGCATCAGTTGAGGTTTAGAAGAGCGCAGGGTCCCTTCACCCACCCCCTCTTGTAGCGCAGTAGGGTAGAGTGGGGTGATATGTCTGTGTTTGCGTGCGTTTGTGTGTGCGTGCGCAGGGGTTTGGGTGGTGGGGTGTACTGGCACCCCTCTGTTTGCCTGCTGCACCCCCCTGCAGGGAGACACGGCACCCCCTGCAGGAGGTGCAGCGCTCCGCTTCCCCCTGTCCCCCAGGGCACGCAGAAACATACATAAACACACGCTCGGCATATTCAGCCCAGTTTATCTGCTGACCCATCAATCAAATGCACATCCACACACACACAAACACCCACACACACAATTACCATCAACATTCTCTGCGTAGAAGTAGAGTTATTATTCCAACACTTCAGGCTCACAAATACAGGGACAATTTAGAAATGTGTGGAAATTTGTTTTTAAAAAAAGTTTAAAGCGACAACGTTAAAGCAAAAAGTTGAGAAGTACAATGATTTATGCAATTGAACAAAACTATTACGTCTAAATAACCAATCATAATTTGAGGTCGCGGGTCCGCGGCTTATCCAGACTGCCCATCTTCCTCTTTCTGATTATGCCAAATTCAAATTAACACGAGGGCTTTGTTTCTCCCGCCCACCCATACTCCCACTTACATAAAGAACCTGCACTTCCTCTCAATTATCCAACAATTACCTACACATAGATCTACTCTCCTTCATAGGAAACAATATCATTGCAGAGCTACTCCAAAATGAAGTGATAGTGGGGACTGTTAGTCTGGGGATGAGCTATTTCTTTAATTACCCTGCACATGCACACACGTTCTCTCTCTCTCTTCTAAATAGTGGCGTACATATAGACCACAGGCTCAGTCACAGAGTAATTGGCTCAGCAATGAAAAAAAGAGCAGCTCTGGATAATTAATTAATCTATCTGGCTGGGGCAGAGACGCGAGGCCAGTTTGACAACCCCACCAGGGAGACTGAGAGAGCCAGAGAGAGACCCGCTACCCTCGTGCGATCTATGACCACACCGAAACGGAAATGACTCGCCACAATGTGTTAAGTGTGTATGCACCTTCTCACACAACCGTGCAAGTCCATGCTCTGCAGCCCTCATATCGGCACACCCTCACAGAAACACCGCGAAACATGCACGCATGTAAACTCTCAACTGTGTGCTGCACTAACACGCTCTGGATGTGGATTTACAGACCTAACAGAGTTGTGAGGGTATTGATCAGACCAAATAAGAACAAATCAGACTGGTTTTGTTCAGACTCAAGATTGCATTGGTTTTATTTACAGTGATAAATGTAGGGGAAAAAATGAATGCAGATATTTTGGCACTTTCATCTTCTCCTTCCCACATCCTGCTTTTTCTGTTGTATTTTTTACAGGTTCACGGGAATGTTAAAAGGATGCTCAGACATTAACCGATGTTCACTCCTTTATTATGTACTTTTTAATCAAAGGTCAAATGTCAAACTATAATACTTTTCTTTCCCAAACATATTTGTCCTTACCTTTACTTGTTTTTAGCACAGGACGTTTCCTTGGGTCAAAGAAATCATCTTATGTTAGGTAGGAAACCTACCTGTTGACTAAGTGTCAAATGTTCTTGCTTTAAGATGCAGTATCTTTTTAGCTTTTCACAGCTCAGGAACCATCAAAGTGAAGTGTGTAGCACTTGGATTTTCCTTCCACCTTCATGTGGTGCATTTTGGAAAAATTACCTCCTTACAAGGAGCTTTTGTGTTTTTTTATATTTATCGTGATTTATATTTTATATTCTCTTCAGCTGAGTTTTATTTATATAGTGCAGTCACCTCAAGTTGCTTTATATTGTAAGGCAAAGACCCTACAATAATACAACCCCAACAATCAGATGTATGTTTATATCATATATATTCAACCAATCAGTTCAATATCTGTGAATGTCAAATTTCAGACTTAACATTTGAGCAAAACATTCAATTTCAAAACGTTTTTTTTACTCTTTAGTCGATATTCCTAATTATGGTCATGCTCACAACCTGATGTTTAAACCTTGTGTTTGCAAATGGAAGCCAATCAGAAGAAAGGTGGCTGACAGGGTGGTCTTTTAGGAAGAGGAGTTAGAAAAGTTTGTTTGAGAGAACAAATGAGCTGACCCAGTAGGCCTAGTACAAGATAAGTAAGTAATATTTTCTTTAGATGTGGGGTGCACAACAGGGAGTTCAGTTCCTGCTGTATGGATAATTAGCTCCTGGAACAATCAGATTTAAAAAAAAAAAGTGTTTTTCTTTTTTCATAAAATTGGTACAGAAAGAACATTTGATTATGCAGAATTTCTGCTATCCATACAAACTGGTGATACAAGTGCTGAATGTAAGCTGTAGAAACAGTAAAGAGACTTCTGGCACATTTTCACCTGCTTCCACTGTGCAAGGAGAAGGGAGGCGTATGTCTGAAGATGTCAAAGCTCAGGCAATGCTCGCAGCACAAAGAACAACGTCACTGTAGAGCAAAAGTTGACGCCTGTTATTCTGATAGTAAAGACCATCTGTAGAAGCACAAAAACACCATATTATATTGAGCAGATTGGGAAACGACGTCAACATAGAATTTTTGGTTATTTAAATCTTGGCAAAGGAGTTGAGGTGAGGAGTGTAAAGCAAGAGTGCTTTTCCACAACCATAGACAGTTTGTCTCTCAGACTCGGGGTGGGATCTGGAACTTGAGAGTATTTTCCCCTCTTTTTTTTTTTTTTTTCCACCACAAGACTGTGTTAGTGGTTGTCAGATCTAACAACAGGATGGGAGAATAAAACACACACACCACAGACACACACACACACACACACACACACACACACCTCAGCTGAGGAGGGAAGTGGCAGGTACATCACGTCTATGGTAATAGAACAGCAGATGGAACTGGCAGGCACACACAGCTCCTTGTGCTTTGAGACACGCACACACATGCTCTTGCATGCGAGCGCACTTATTCAAATGTTACAAAAACACACTGACACAAACACGCAAAAACAAGATGCTTTTACCTCACAGTGCTAAAATATCACAGCTGAAAATAAATACACAGCCTTAATCCACACACGCACTTAACAAGCTAGGAGTTTGACTTTCTCCTGCCAAAAGTGCTAAAAAGCGCAGGTCAGCTAGAATAAGATCCGTATAAGAAAAGGAGAGGTGTCAGGGTGTCGGTCCTAGAAGGTGCTGTCTGTTTCTGTGCTGTCCCTTTGGGGCTGCACATGAGCAATGGCTTTGCTACTGGCCCTGATAATCTAGGAGATAAATCATCTTTAGTCACTCTCTAACAGTCTGACAGACAGACAGCCCTAAGTACCTGGGAGGGTGGCAAAGGGACACTTTAAAATCTCCAGTGATGAGGGGGTATTGCCGTGAAGAAAACAGTTAGCTGCCCCGAGCTCCCTCATATTTCCCAGAGTTTCTGGCTGCCATTTTGGCTCCGTCTCAAGGCGCTATTCCGGCTCTATCTCATGTCACCGTCCTGGCTGCCGTTCAATTCTCACGTTGGCTCCGGTTCAGCCTCCATTCTGGCTCAGTTTCAAGCTCCACAGTGGCTGTTTTTCAGGGGGCTTCATTGTGGCTCTGTTTCAGCAAAGCCACCCCTCCACCACCTCCCTCCCCATTTCAGTTTCAGCACCCCAGGTAGCTGGCCTCCTGCCCGGCCTGCAGATCAGTGGGAGATCCGGGCTCAGGCCTTTTGTTTGGGGTGGCATTTTGCCTTTGTTTTCCCATCTCGCCTGTAATCTAAACACCCAAAACATCTCATGCTTGACAAATCGGCCCTGAGACGGGGGAGCAGCGGAAGACAAACGGCTGGAAGCGGTTCAACCCCAGGCAGGACTGATGGTGTCCGACTGGGCCTGACCTCCCAAAGGTTAAAGACACGTTCACTTACAAAGCAATCAATTACCCAGGCTGTGTGGGCGCTTTTAACCAACCTCCCCTCCTGCCTTCCACACAGCCGGCGTTATTGATGAGGGTCCCAGCATACTGCACACTCCAACCTGGAGTGTGTATTACATTTCACAATTGAAATAAATCTCGGATTCCCAGTGTTACAGTAGTGCCTACCTGAACGTCTCTGCTGCTTTATGTAGTCTTGCTTCCCCCCCCCATCCTCCTCCTTCCTTCCTCCCTGCCTCTCTCCCTCCTCTCTGCAGGTTGTTGTAGCAGGTTTATTCTGGTAGTTGGGCTCCGTGGGCCTCGGCAGGCCCCTCAGCTGTTCCGCTGGGTTTGTAATTACCATTTCATTAAGAATGACAGTTTCGGGGGTTGAAGCACCATTTCATCCGGGTCTCGTGGGGAAGACGCTTGCCAAATTTACAGTGTGAGTGGCAATTATCTCTCTTCGTGTCTGCAATTCACCATTTTGTACTTAGTGGCTTGACAACGGCTAGGAACATTTTGCTGGAGTAATAATAGGTCTGGGATATTTACACTGTAGCCCACTCAAGCTTAGCTCTGTGAACAGACTGCTATGAGCTATCAGAAGAGATAGAAGCAAAGCAAGAGGAAATACTACAGAGACAAGCACTACACCAGTGTGTACACAGAGTAGGTGTGGCAATTCAACGTGCTTTTTAGAAAGCTGAAGAAAAACTGCTTAGTGTGGAGCGGTGCAGTTTCACTTAGGAGGTTCACTCTGTTTCACATATGTGGTCTTTCACAGTCCAAATAAGAGCTCATTTACTATATTGTTTTGGGTTCAGTCATTAAATGTTTTTTACGGCATCTGTGCTGTAATGTTTCTCCTTTGGCCACTTGACAAAAATGACTCTTAACCTCAGTGGAGCTACTTGGTGAAATGATAAAAGTTAACGTGTGTTTTTCTCTTCTAATGCGGGGCACATAGAGAAATGCAACACTTTCATTATATTCCCAAATGCAATATGTAAC